>JARHVA010008522.1:255000-257500 GCA_037957365.1 Torreya grandis | reverse complement strand
TGGGTCAATGACAAATAAGAATGAAAAGTGAAGTAGAAAAGAGGTAGTCTGGAACCTACCTAAACTTGGTTGGTTTAAACTTAACTTTGATGGGGCATGTAAAGTAAATCTAGGGGCTTTTGGTGTAGGTTGTATGATAAATAATTGTAGTGGTTCTCTAATTAGAGCCTTATCTCTGAAACTTCTAGATGGGATTAATAATGAAGTTGAGGCCCAGGCTTTGGCAGTTGGAGTAGAGATGGGCTTATAATGTAGAATTTCCTTTCTGGAGATAGAAGGTGATTCTTAGGTAGTGATTCAAGCTGTGAATAATCAAAGGGTTAAATCTTGGAAAATAGCTAACATTTTAGATATGATCTGACCTAAATTGGAAAACTTTGAAGATTAGTCATGTTCCCATTGTTTTTGGGAGAGCAATAAAGTTGCTTTCTTACTAATGTAACAATTGATCAACTCATGAATGTAAGAATGGATAATATTAGCACTCGTTGGAAGATTGCAAAAAATTTAATCATATTGACCTATGAGATTTTTATGTTTTAATTAGTTTTTTATTTGTATTATTAATATAAATAAAATGTATCCATTTTTTTCCTTTTGCAAAATTGATTTCCATGTTTTTGTGTTGACATGTTCATAAGTTGGTTTCTATCTAGGCTTTGATGGTGGAATTTTATCGAATGCCAAGTGAAAGGACTTGCCTTGTTTTATCATAATGGCCTCTATAATATTTTATACATGCACATTTATGGTTTGGGATTATTTTACGAGAGCAATGATCACGTGAAAGCTTTTATTAAGAGTTTGGCAATTGGTTTTGGGGCCATTTTTCCATGCAAAAGTGGTGAGATGGATCAATTATGTGTGGATTCTGTGGGGTGATTGATGATAATTTTTAGAGCCAAGAATAGATAAATGGGGTTTGCTAGATTGGTGTCTTGAACACATCTTTTCAACATTTTATAGATTCTGATGATGGAGTTGGCAGAAGCAATTGAGCATGTTTTAGGGATGGAAACTTTGGCTATGAGAAAAAGGGTAAGTATCAATAATGACTTAGCTTCTCTTTTCGCTAACAATCTATGTTTGGTAATGTCAGACTTAGAGCAGGTTCAAAAGTTGGTGGAATATTTTGTGTGGCCAAAATACACGTAGGGTCTTCTGCCAAAAATTATAACCCTCCCCCTTGGTCCATCTCCTACTCTCCCTTTCTATGGTAGGGATACCTTATGTTTTATCCCTTTATATATGTTTCATTCTCTGATGTTTAGATTTCTAGAGTTAGTGAATTTTGCTCAAGAAGTGGATGACTTGCACAGGTAAATAGAAAGTGGTAAGGAATAACAACATTTGTATACCTGAAGTTTAAGATTTTTTGCAGCCTATTTTGGGTTTGGAAGATTGGAAAACACTTAGAAGGAAGATGGAATGAGTCAAGGAAATAAAATGGTTGGAAAATCAAGTTTTGAGGGGGCTTTTCAAGGCTCCCCCTAGTGGAAAGGGCAATTTCAGACGCTGAGGGACCAGGGTAGCTCACAGAGACATCTAGTCTTTTCTAATCACCGGGAGGTAGTTAGAGTAGATTATGGGAAGGTCATAATGTCAAGTGGAGTAGTTGCTAAAGTCAAGGAATAGGAAGTTCATGTGGCCATCTTCAAAAAGACTGCTAAACCATGTACATCGGATGACTTGTTGCCTAGTAATGGGAGAATGGTAGAATTAGTAATACTAGAATGAATGTATGTTTGATCTTTTTTGCTAATTTTGGGACTATATGTTTTAATTAGTCAAACTCAGTGTGATTTTTGGATAGCATGAAAAGTTTTTGTAGTGATTTTTGGACTATTTTTTGTTGGATAGTAACTGTTGATAGTCTGATATATGAAAATATTTGGTTTTTTTGGTTCAGTTATTATGCCTTAACATAATTAAATGTTAATCTATACCAGTATTTTGTTCTCTTGAATATCATATGTTATAAGGGCCAAGGACCCGTAAACTATCTAGCATTAATAAAAAAAGGTATCATATCAATCAATTATCACATTATAAACACTGAGGTAGCTAATTTTAAAAATAATTCTATTATATTTTTGAGCATGTCGATTCGTATAAGGCATGTGAACCATTAAATTTTATAATTTTAAATCTTTTACAAATCTTTCTAATTTTATTTGTTTGGAATTTTCAATGAATCATTATATATATATATATATATATATATATATATATATATATATATAATTTAATAAAATGTTGATCTGTAATTTATTTTATCATTTTTTAATAAAAAATAAAAATAAAAATAAAAATAAAAATAAAAATAAAAATAAAAATAAAAATAAAAATAAAAATAAAAATAAAAATAAAAATAAAAAATAAAAAATAAAAAATAAAAAATAAAAAATAAAAAATAAAAAATAAAAAATAAAAATAAAAATAAAAATAAAAAAATAAAAAAAAATAAAAAAATAAAAAATAAAAATAAAAATAAAAAAAT
>JARHVA010008522.1:42500-250000 GCA_037957365.1 Torreya grandis | reverse complement strand
TCATTTATAGGGGCAACTCAAGAATTTTTTGTTGTCCCATTAATAAAGTATTTCTCTTTCAGTTTTTAGGCATTATTGTTATTCAAGTTTATTATTTTTGGTTGTAAAAATAAGAAGAGCCCCATTGTATTAGTGATGGCATAAGAGGAATAAAATCCAAAGCTAAATTAGTAGGAGGAATCATTTTCAAGATTGTGGTAGATTTGCATGCTGGAAGAATTGCTCTTAAGGTCGTGATGGTGGTGGCAAATCTGTCAGAATCACCTTTGAAATTTTTTTTTATCAATGACTTTGCATTATTTATGAACATAGAACTCTAGTGTCTAGCATATTAGAGTTGAAGAAGATGCCAAAAGCCTTTGGTCGATGCCTACCATGTAAATCCTCTCATCATGTGTAATCCAGGGCTATTATAAATCTCTTCAACTCTTGTCATTTTTGTCAGCATGCACACATTCTATTGTTGAAAGCATCCAACATTGACAACACTTACTGTGTGCTCATGATTTATTACATTGCCGACTTGGCATTCAATCCATCACCCAACTCTTAGCTTCCTATCGAGATTGAAAGTCACATCCTCAATGTAGATCCTAGCATTTTTATAATAGGTAGATCTAATCAAAATAAGTGAGAATATCTTGAATAGCTACTATTTTAGATAGATGTATAGCTAGGTATTTTACATTATGTATTTTGGTCTCCTCTATATGTTTTTAGTTGTCAAGTCAAAAGGTATTAGAATTCATCAAGTTTTAGATTTTAATCTTTATTTCCATATAGTCTATCTTTTATTTAGGTTATCTATTTGTAGTTTCATAGGTAAAGTTTGTTTTGATTTCAATAAAAGTTGTTTAAGTAAAATTAATTTAATCCATTTAAAATTTTCTTAGTATATGTGTCAGTCACAGATCTTCAATATTAAGTTGTGAAAAGTCATAGTCATTGCATTTATGAGTCAAATTTTTTAAAAAAATCATGTCATCTAGAGTTAATATTATTTCTTCTAGAGTGAATATTATTTTGGGTCCATTGTCGATATTTTCAAAAGTAAAAAATCTCTTGTACAAATGCATTATCGAGTGAACCCAATGTCTTGAGCCATATGTGTCAGTAAGAGAGTTTTGTCCTCATAAACAACATGCATATGAGCTTCATTGAGATATTGGTTGAGTAGGCAGCTTCTTTTACTGGAGGTTAGGGGATACATGGAGGCTGGAGAACAGTTGGCATCCTCTTCAGAGTCACCTATGATGAGGTCGCATCATTACTATGGTGACAAATTTTAGTGTGTTTGTTTTATGTTTTGTAGTGTATTATTTAATAAGCTACTGAAAACTATTTTTCAGTTTGGTACCTCCTAAAAAAGATCATTGTGTGGAGCAAAAGAACTAAAATAGAACTTGGTTCTTGGAAAAGGGTTTGTGGTAATCCAAGAAACCATCAAAGTGTAGTAGAAACCTCCTGCAACCCTCTAGATTCATGGTCAACTTGTAGTAGAAAACCATAAGGGTTTGTGGTAATCCTCATAATCTGAGAAACCACTGAAGGTGTTAGCAAAGATAATTGTTCTTGTCACTTCCAGGGTTTTGGTAATCCTACAAGGAAAAACCAAGGTGACACCAAGACCTTGAAGCCACAAGGATGGCATGCCACCTTAGAAAGTGAGCAGGCTACACAGAGAGAGTAAATCTTTCTACAGTGCTTGTAATAAAGGGGGGACCACTATCATAAAATATGATGTTTGTAGAAATAATGTAATAAAGAGGGAAATGTTGGCATAAATTACATAACTTAGATATTACATTATTTAATTATAATTATTTAGTTAGTTTGGTAATCTGTTATAGCGCTAATTAGGTGCTTAGGTGGCGTAATAGTTAGGTGATACAATTAAGTCATACAGTTCTATAATAGTTTTGTAGTTATAGTTATGAACCAATTCCTTTGTATATATTCACCTGCTACTATTGAATAAAATGATCGGATCATTCAATCATTATTTTCCTTCAAAACCTAGACCTGTTGAACTTGTTTTGACATTTGACCTAGTGAATATTTTGTCGGGCATAGTCATGTCTTTGACATGTGTTCTAAACATATTGGTATGGTCCAGTTTTTTTTTGAATCCTCCTATTATAGTTTTTACACATTTTTTAATCATAGTGTTTAGATAGTTGTTTTGTATGAGACTCTTGTGACAATTAGTATTTTTTTTTCAATTTATTTGTATTGTTCAGTATATATTAGAAAAATCATTCCTTATTTACACTTATAATTTTCTTTAATATCAAATAAATTTAAATTTCATATTAAACAAGATTCATTTTCTAATTGGTCTTACACTAGTATAGTATTGCAACACTTGTGACACCTTATTTGTTTCAATATTTCATAATTTTATTGCTTTGTGTAACATTTATTTAAAAAATTATTATTTATTTACACTTGAAATTTACTTTATTTCAAAATAGATTATAAATTATCATTTAAAAATGTTTCAAATATAAGGAGTATCTAGTGTCGTACTGTCATTCTTAAAGGGAAGCTATGGCATCACTTAATTTTATACTAAATAAAACACAAATAATTAATGTATCTCTCTTTAGGGCTAAAGCACATAATTGAGTCTTGTTTGGCAGCCAAGCCCATCCAAAATTGCAAAAAAAAATGTGGTTTGAATAAACCCCCTTTGTTCGAACCCCCACATGTAATTTTTGAAGGCGGTTTGAACGAATGCCCTTTGAACAAAGAGGGTCAAAGGTTTACTTTATCTGTTTGATTAATTTAAATAAATTGAGAAATGAAATGATTTATTTTAAATGGGTTCAAATGAAGTGGGTTTGAATTAACCCCCTTTGTTCTAGCCCCACGTGGCATCAAATCCTCACCCATTGAAGTGGAAAGCTGCTATTAGCCTAAATTTACCACTTTGGATGCCAAGTATTAAGATGAAAAAATAAAATAAAAATATGTGGCTCTACATATAAATAGCTCTTTTTATAATCTTTCTAATAATATGACTTTTTATCAATTTTAATAATATTTAATATTTATTTTTATTTATTTAGTAAAATATACTTATTTATAAAATGAAGTACCATATGTCTAAGGCACTGGTAAAAATAGGAGACTATGGCCAATTGTTTTTTAAAAATATCAATGTACTCAACTTTAATGTCCTTGTTCCAATGGTGAAAAATTAGTCTATTTGGACATATATATAAAAATATATCACGAGAAGTCATAAGCATTGATATTTCCTACCTTGATCATTAAAAAATTAATAAAAAAGTATTTTTTCATCAAAAATTTATTAAAAAAATAATCATGCACTATGTCTATCTTCTTAAGACCTTGTTGCAAAAAATCTTGAGAAAATATTATGTTTTGAGAAAATTATGAGGAGAAATCAAGTAGTCAATCAAGCTTTTTGTACATGAAACATACACACTGTGTATTTAAGTATTAATTTTTTTTTCAAAAAAATGGCAAATATAATCTACACTTAAAATTAAACATTTCATTAGTTTACACTATTTTCACATTTTATATGGTTAAGTCACTATTGTCTATAGAAATTAAGAAATGTTCACATTTTTATTTTTTGTTATCCCCTTTGTACCAAAAGGTGAGACATGGTATTATGCTTCAACCCTATAATATATTAAAGAATCATGTTAAAGTGGAATTTATGGCCTGAAAGATGTGGAACATTGTTTTAAAAATAAAAAAGTCTTGTTAAGATGACATGTGACAACTAATCTTTCAGATATATTTCAACAAAAATCACAAGTCATGTCGATTATATTGTAGAGTGTTAAGAATAAATTCTTAATCTAAATTGGTAATCATGAGCCTCCTAGAAATACTTGGAAACTCCTTGAGTTTATGCATGAGGTCACTCATGTTGTTAAAATTATTAAATTGATCATTAAATTACTTACTACACCTATTAAAGGTGATGAAAAAGGTGCTATTTTTTTTCTAAAATTAAGTATATTGAAGCTTAGTTAGATGGACATGATTGTAATCTTATTTAATATAAAATTTTATAATTCATTACTCAGTGGAATATTCATTAAAAATTTCATAATTATATTTCAATTTTGAACTCAATGTACCAAACATAGAAAGATATTCAAGACCTTGCTACCCTATTAGCTCTTCTAATTCAAGAAGAGCAAGTGATATCTAATTTTGATTTTAAAGAGAATACCACTAAGTTAATTCTCACTCTCAACTCTATTTATGAGAATAATAAAAACTATAGACCTATTCCTAAATTTTTCACAGGAAAAAATAGGAACAAGAGATCTGATAATAAAAATCATAAAACTAAGTTTAATAGGAATTACAATTTTTGTGGTAAATTTGGTCATAGAATATAAAATTATTATAAAAAAAAAGATGGATATAATCATACAAACTCTAAAATAACAAAAGTAAGAAATATAACCAAAACCATTAGAAGAATCAAAACTATAATCAAGATCATAATTCTAACATTATTGTTTTGTAAGCTACAATATTTACTTCAAATAAGAATGAATGGATTGTAGATAGTGTTACACCACACCATATGTCTTACTTATCTAATATATTATATATAATTATTGATATATCTCTAAAAAGATTTAATTAGAAGATATTTCATTTTTAGAAATAAATAAACAAGGAAAGCCAAAATTCGTAAATATTATTATTAATGATGTTGTCTATGTACCTAACACCAGAAAAAATATCTTGTTCTCAACTTATGAATGAGAATTTCATTGTAACATTTTTAAAAAATAGCTGGTCCATTAGAAATCAATCTGATTCTCTGATTGTTGAATGTGTTCAAAAGAATGGCTTATATATTATTATTATTTTTCTGTATATTTACTTTCAGCATATAGTAAGAATGAATTTCAATTATGCCATGAAATATTAGGAGATGTTAATTTTATAAGTTTACATTATGTATTCTCATAATCTTATTGTTGGTTTACCTTCTATCTCTTCTCATCATAAAACTTGCGAAGGTTGTTTATGTGGTAATAATAATACTAATTATTTTCACAAGAATCATGATATAAATTTCTCTCATTGTTTAAAATTAATACATAGTGATATTTTAGGACCACTTGAAATTGTATTTATTAATATTTATTTATATGTTATTACTTTTGTATATGATTATATTAAAATGTTTTAGTTATATTTCATTAAAAAAAAATTGAAGTGTTGTCTAATTCAAGTGAATTAAAGCTATTGTTGAAAATACTTCTAGTTTATCTATAAAGAGATTAAGATATAATAATGGTGGCGAATACATTAGAAAATATTTTGATTAATTTTAAATTAATTTTGGTATTCATAGGTAACTAAAAACTCCCTATTCTCTTTAGCATAACGAATTGCTAAAAGGAAAAACTGCACCATTATTGAAATAGCTAGAACAATTTTGCACTCTATAAATGTTCTTAATTTTTTTATAGACCAAAGCCATGAATACTATTGTGCATCTTCTTAGTATATTCACTAATAAATCTTTGAATTTTTCTACACCAAAATACATATATGTTTATGCCATATTATTTACCATTAAAATTCTTTTGTTGTTATTAACTACATTGATAGTGTTCCAACTACATTTATATTTGTTACTAGAAATATCTAGTTTGATTCTTGATAATTCCTAATTTATGATTACAATTATATATTTTAATAGATATATTTATTCTTAGATAAGAATGTGAAGAATATATATTGATAAATTATATTTTAAATTCATATAAGTTTGTATTGAAATACATTATAATCATAACATCATGCTTAATTTGACAAAGATGGTCATGTTTGGTCATTGCATTTGTTAAGAAGATCATACGCATTAAGTTTGGATCTTTTTGTTTTAATTGTTAAGATGTTTTCATTTGATTACTAGGTAAATTTCATGCTAACATGATTAAATGTTTAATTTGGTAATAAGATATGTTATGAAATACAAAGTGTAAATAGAGTTTGTATTATTAATTAAATCTTCATCATTTACTTTACTAAGCATTCTATTCATACATATATGAAATTATTTGTTTCAATATCATATTTAGTTGATTATATGATTTCATATCATGCTAAAATTATTCATATTTACTGTATGAGAGGTTACATACCTTAATCTTTTGTTCAATCTAATTCTATATCATTGAAAAATTGAACCATATTAAACTTCCAAAGTTATGTTAAGACTCATATTATAAAATGAATTATTGATAATAAGATATATAATGCTTGGCTAAAATTAATATCATATTATTAATAAAATTATTGTATGTGTATGTCATGACAAAATGGGAAACTCATCTTGTCAATATTAGAGACATTTATAATGAATTGCATATAATAAATTATGTTTGTCACTAGCTTTGTAATCAAAGTCATGAACTTATTTTCTTAAAAAAATGACTTCATTATTTAATTTTTTGTTTATCATACATAAACATATGTCTACCTTTATCCTTATGTATTTGGTTATTGTGATGCTAACCATACTATGTTATTATGAATATACTTCTAGATATATGTTTATGTTTTGTGTCGGTTCTAAATTTTTATGGTTCTGGTGAAACATTGAGTGCAACACCAATGAATTAAATTTATTGAATGTTCATGTGCATTTAATATGAGCAAAAGTCCTCAATGTTTATATTGATCTATAGTTCTATCCCAAGGATGAAAAAGTGGTAGATATCTTCATAAAACTACTTGGTGTTAACAAATTCTATCAATTTCATGCAATGTTGGCCCTCTTAGAGTGGCCATTAAAGGGGAGTCTGGAAGATATTTCCACTTACTAATAGTCATGTGTTCTTCTTCTTTATAATTCTTCTTATTATAAAGCATTATACACTTCATGTGGAAGTTATTTAATTTAAGTAAAATTCATGTGTAACTTTTAATTTTGTATCCTAATACTTAAAATCATACTTTTTAATAGAGGTCCTTATGTTATAAAAGGTTCCAAATATGCTCAGATGATTATTCATAAGAAACTATGAGATGTAGTCTTATGATCATGCTAGACTAAACTTGCTTTTGAGTAGTTTATGGATTATAATTATTTTTGTTTTATAAGGTTATGTTTGGCATGATGAATGTTTTTAAATCCTTCAATTGTGTATAAAGTATAATTACTTTTTAATTTGAATATGACATTTATCTCCTCTTAGCATTAAGGAGAAGTGTTAGAGCATTTAATATCTAAATGGTGATTATTTAACACTTAACTTACATTAGTCATTAATTAAATAATAATAATCTACTATTTATTAACATGGAGTGGAAACATCATTTAAATAAAAGACTATTATATTTATTTAATAATTTTACAAATGTTTTATTAAATGTTTAATTGGGATGGTTGGACCAATTATTTACAATGGTCACCTCCCTTCACTTTTCACTATAAATAAGGTTTTACCCCTATTTTGAAATAACATAAGTGTGTATAAAAATTAAATAATGAGTCATTAATAAAGATATTTATGAAGAATATTAAATAAGTGAGAAGGAGGAGTTTATGTATTGGGTAAATGGGGTTTCGCAAGTATATGAATAATCATCATTTGTGGCTTTTTTTTACCTCTTTGAGGTTTTCCCATCTATTTCCAATGTAAATTGTGTTTATCTATGATTATAAATTATATGCTTTGCTATTTAATTATACTCTAAATCTCTCATGTGCATTCACACACACACACAAACACACACACACACACACACACACACACACACACACACACACACACACACACACACACACACACACACACACACACACACACACACACACACAGATATATATGAGATGTCCCATGTAATTCTAACTTGAATATGATGTTAAACTTTCCTGAGTTTTCATTCAGTGCATGAGTATGTGCATTAAATACAAGGGTGAGAGAATCAATTGATACGTGGTTTGGATAATCTTCATTGGGAACCCAATCTATTACTACACCAATTTTTTATCACAGGAGGTTTTCAATATTTCTAATTGAGAAGAAAGTTTTCCTACATAGGATTGTGATAAAATTACTTGTAACACTAGAGTACAAATTCAAAAGAGAAGATAGTGCTAAAAAGAGTTACTAGTAGAGGTGTGATAATTGTAGGTGTATTAGGAATAATGGACTAAGTTATTTATGTAATGTGTATTATGCAAACATGCCTAGATGCCATTTAGGAGGACCAACAAAGATATTACATCCCAAGATATGATAAAATTGAATATGTAAGATAAGGACAATGTACAAGAGAGAAGATGAAAATGAAGGTGAAAGAGATGATGAGGATCATATTGATGTTGGTACTGAGAAGCTCTTTAGAGCTCTCTTGTGTATTGTTAAGGGTACAAATATGGATTTACCCTATTTTTTTTTAATTTTGAATCCGGTAGAGTTCTTTGATTATGAATACATTGGTTAGGTCCACATCATATTAAGATGATGAGGAATAATTTCAAAGGTTATGCAACACTATCGTGGAAATAAATTCATAATGAATGGTTCATAAAAGTAAAAGATGAATTAATGAGATCAAATATGATGGTTGATAAACTAAGAGGAAAATTATTTTCTAGTGATTACCAGATGGATTTGTTCAAGACGTCAAAATATCAATAAAAATTATTTATCAGTCAAATAATACACCGTAAAGTTCTACACAATCACCATTAGATCAAGACATGTGAGGTGGATAAGGATAAGGACACATCATATTTGAATTGATTAGACTTTGGAATCCAAAACTTACTTATGGCATAAATTGAAATAGTCAATGAAGCTTACCAGTTTATGCTCAAGATAGAGGATAATTTGTCACACAGAGAATAGAGTAATGCATGAAGCAAAACAAGATTCATGTGAGGAATAGGAAGAGGTATATGAAATATTTTTTAGAGACAAGGCATATAATTATTTACATGAATCAACTTGCATGCCTGGGATTAATGTGGAGCATAAAAGTTTGAGAAAGAAAACACACATGGAGAAGGTGGATTTTACCAAACTCGATAATAAAGAAAGTATGGCTAAGGGGAAGAGGATTCCCATGAATATGTTTCAAGTGAAGACAACCAAGGAATATGACATATTAATTCCCACAAGTGCAAGTGAAGGAAGTAAAAGAATGAATGTTGTGGCATAATTCGAGAATGAAGATGAGGATTCAATTGGATATATTGGGCATTCAAAAGAACCTAAGTATTTTAAAGTGTTAATGTTTAAGAGATTTTTATTGAAACTTGAATGGAAAGATAAATGCAAAGTAAATTTTTTTTTGACCATATGTAAATTAGTAGGTAAATGTTGTAAAAGGATAGTAGATAGTGGAAACACAAAAAACTTTATCTTGAGAAAAATTGTCAAGAAATTGGGTTTGAATAAAGTGGTATGCCCAAACACATATCAAGTGTCATGGATACATAAGAGTCAATAGGTTTTGGTTAATGAGAAATGTCTAGTGAAATTCCAAATACGCACATTCTAGGGAGGCCTTTCAAATATTATTATGAGGAAGTACATGATGGTTGGGAAAATATTTATCATTTGGAGAAGGATGCTATAAAATACACCTTAAGTCCCTTGAAAGATGAAGAAGAAAGAGGGTTCAATAGTGTTTGAATTTTGTTTTTGACAGTGTTAGATAAAGATTTTATGAGAGAGGTGTTGCAAGAGAATGCATGTAATGTAATCATACCAAAGATGGCGTAGAAGCCAAAAAGAAATGAAGAGATACTTATGCAATAAGTGAAAGAGTTGTGAGAAATATTTTTACACATTATATCAAGAAATTTTATAGAGAAACTAACACCATTAAGGAACATAACTCATCATATGGATCTAATTCCATGATGGATTTTTCTTAACAAATCCATGCATAAGATGATGTCAAAGGAAAATATTAGAAAAGGGATTGTGGGAAAGTTTACGCATGTGTGTATTACCTGTAGTATTAGCATTTAAGAATGGGGGAGAATGGTTCATGTGCATATATTAATGATCCATTAACAAGATAATGATGAAATACATGTTTCAATTTTTGTGGATGAAATGACACAATAAATTGTTTCAGTGGTGTGAAGAACTTACACAAGATCAATCTAAAGAGTGGATATTACCAACTCAATATATGCAAAGGGATGAATGGAAGAAAAAATTTAACACAAAAGAAAGACTATATGAGTTTTTAGTCATGTCATTTTTATTATTTAATGCACCAATTATATTCATGATATTCATGAAAGCAATGTTGAAAACATTCTTGGTAAAGTATGTCATTATGTACCTAGATGACATTTTGGTATTTAGGAAAGTAAGGGAGGAACATGTGGCACATATATAGAGTGTGTTGCTTAGGTTTCATGACGATAAGTTATTGATCAATATAAAGAAGTGAAAGTGTATGAAGGAAGAGCTAGTATACTTGGTTTCTTTAATATCCAATGAAACATTAAAAATCAACCTTGAGAGAGTACATGCAATAATAGAATGGTCATCACCAATAAGTGCATTTGAAGTACAAATTTTTAATTCTCTATAAATCTTATAGAATAAGCTCATCATGAAATTTAATTGG
Organism: Torreya grandis; assembly: GCA_037957365.1. Lineage (NCBI taxonomy): Eukaryota > Viridiplantae > Streptophyta > Pinopsida > Cupressales > Taxaceae > Torreya > Torreya grandis. Next base: position 239,377 of record JARHVA010008522.1, on the reverse strand, counting down.
ACGTGAATAGTTATTATAGAGATAATGTGAGGAGATTACAAGTTGTTTAAATGGATGGATAAATCAAAGTATACTTTAAAGTAAATGAATGGGAAGGTGACAAAGCAACTAGTGTTGGCATTACCATATTTTAATAACATAACTAAAGTGGATTATAACATGAGTGAAACTATTATTAGTGCAATATAGATTCAATAACATAGGCCTATAGATTAATGAAGTGAAAATTTTAATGATGTGAAGCAAAAATATTTGTTTTATGATCAACAATTCCATGTAATTGTGTAAGTGTTGAAGAAGTAAAGGCATTATTTTTTACCAAAATATTTTGTGTTGTACATAGACCATAAAGCACTATAATTTATCAACAATCAAGGAAATTTAAACTAGAGGCATATGAAGTGGGTAGAGTATCTAAAAATCTAGACATTTGCACTCAAACACATGAGTATAAAATCACATTGAATTACAGACCTGCTGAGTATGAGAGCACTAGCAATCAATGAGATGAGACTCAAAGTGTGGGGATATGATTTAGTGAATGAGTTATAGCTATAAGATGATTTATTTTTATGATGCAAGGAGAGTATTTTTTCACCCAACATGTATGGATTGGAAAACATGCTATATTATCTAATTAAATAAGGGATGGTTTTAATATAAGCACAATTATGTATACCCAATGGTTTGATGCATGAAAAACTGATCAATGAAAAGAACAATGCAGGATTAACAAGATATTTTTTTGGTATAAAGACATGATGTTGTTGGTTGAAAGTTATTAATATAAAAATATGGTAATAAATGTACATAGATATGTGTAAGGATGTTGAGTTTCCAAATTGGTAAAAGGGAGAATTTATAACACATGTTTTTACCAACTAAAAATTGTACTAAAGAGACAAAGGGAGGACATAACCATCAATTTTTTATTTAGAAAACTAAGAATGTAGAGAGGCATTGACTCCATTTTTTTGGTTAATTAATTTTTCAATATGGGATATTTGATTACCTATAAATAGACTAGTAATGTGACAAACATCATAAAATTATTCTTCATGGAGGTGGTGAGACTACATGGATGGTTATATAGGATAGTGTTAAATAGAAGTAATAAGTTTGTAGGCCACATTTAGTGCACTTTGTTGAATAAATTTAAAATAAAGCTAATGTAAGGTTCTACATACCATCCATAAAAGGAAATGCAAACTAATGTTCATAACTAAAGTGTTATAAATCTCTTGATATTTATTTTTTGAGATAAATTGGTGAAGTGGGACATATTTATGGTGCAATTATAGTTTTCATACAATTATTTTATGAATGAAATACTTTGTAAAATACATTTATAGATTATTTTTTAAATTAATCCTATAAGAGTTGATGAGTTAAAGAATTTGGATGAGATGCATGAGAGAAGCATAAAGGTAGAAGACTATGCAAAATAAATGCATGGATTGCACAAAGATGTGAAAAATAAACTCGAACATAAATAATTAGAGTTATAAGCATTTTTTATATGATAGGTATAGGAGGAAAGAGTTAGAGTTAAGGGATATAGTGTTGGTTCATTTGTGCAAGGAAATAGTTCCATGAGGTACCTACAAAAATATTAAACTAAAAAATATAGGATAACGTAGAGTGTTGCATAATTTTTCCGCTAATGCATACTAAATTAAGTCATCATAGGGATGGAAATATCACCCATGTTCAATGTAGCATAATTTTACTACTTCCATGATGTGTAAAGAGAAGGTGAGAAAGAAGAGGAGGAGGTGTAAATCAGTAAGTGGAAGGAATATTTGCTATAAAGGGAAATAGAAGATATAGAGGAAATATTAGACTCTAAAGTAGTAATATGGACACATGAAAAGGAATAGAATAAGTATTTAGTAAAGGGAAATAATTTTGTATTAGTTTAGACACATCGTGGTTTGACCTTGCAAAGATGGGAAATAAAGCTACGATATCATAAATTTCAAATTGTGAATTAGATCTCACATTTTAATTACCAAGGTTGTCTAATGTAGGATCATCACATATATTAATTAATCTTGTTTCATTTTGGAAAACCAAGGGATTTTTTATGGAAAAATCCCTAGTACTTGAGCACGCCTCAATAAGGAATGGCTATTAGGAATAGAACACATGATTTATTTTATCAAGGAGTCTTTATCATAACAAAGTGTGTACAAACATCTCTCCACTACATAGGTGATCACTTCCCTAGTATGGTGTAGGAACCTTTCATTGTAAACCACACAAACATGAACATGGGAGCTTATCAAACACATTTCAATGGGAGGTCAATAGGTTTGACCTAGATGCCACATCACTCTAAAAGGTTTAAATGACAGCAAAATTTTGAAATGGAATAAGATAACGTGGGAACTTGAAATCAAGGCACTTTGATCACTCGGGTAGGACTTTTGGCAGCCTGATCACATGTTAACCCACATTGGCCTTCTCAACTTATACAACTATGTAGATGGATCATTAATTGTTGATTAATCTGGTAGTTACATATTTAGAAGGATTTATCTTTGATTAGTTTAGAAGTATATAAAAAGGGGAATTAGGGCTCATTCTTTAGGTTGGTAGTTGTATTTGTTAGGGAGAACGAGAAACTCTACTAGAATATCACACTAAGGCATATGGAGAGAGAGAGAGAGAGAGAGAGAGAGAGAGAGAGAGAGAGAGAGAGAGAGAGAGAGAGGGGGGTGGAGATTACCTTGTATAATAGTTTGAGGACTTAGCCATTGTAATATCTAGATTTTTCTAAATCACTTGATCACAACATAGCCATATCTCATGTTGAATGATACATCATATGTAATTTTGATTTTATAGAAAAAAGACTTTCTGATTCCATTAATTGTGTGAGTGTGTTTTAGTTAAAAGGTTGACACAATCACTCGTTGTGTACTTTGGAATCTCTTCATTAGGAACATAATTCACAACTACACCATCTTAAAGTTTATAGGATAATATGCCCACATTTTTTCTAAATTTTGGAGTTCTTGTCTATTTTGAGAAGTATATGCCTCAACTATTTCAAGGTGCCAACATATATTAACTAATAACTCTTGGTGTGTGGAAATAATAGAACGGCTATTGGAGAAAGCAATGAATTATGATGAGAATTTCAAGGTGGTACTAGAGGTAGTTGGAATAAAAATCAAAAAATAATTAATTAGATTGATTATCTTACTCATAACAAAAATATTATTCAGAACTGCTAAAAACCAATAGATTTCTAAGCTAAGGTCACATGGTCAAGTCTAATACCTGACTAATATATTAAGAGGAGGAATATGAAAGCATCATTATATAACCATTGTGTGGGTGCCATTATTATTATTTCTAAAATCCATATTATTTTAAAAATATTATTTCATTAGTTAATCTTGTCGTATGATCTAAATGCCGAAAACATTTGGTATAACCTATAACAATATCATTTTATAATCAAGATTCTCTTTTACATATATTTAATTTTATTTCCCTCCATTAAGCTAACCAACTTCATGCATTTCCTTCACATGATTTTAAGTTTTACAACTAAAACGTATCTATGTGCTTTGATCTTTACTTTACTACTACACGCATAATACAAGATTATTATTTGTTGAGATATTTCATGCAATTTGTGTTAGGATACATCTTTATATGGAATAAGGATAAATATTTTCAAATCATAGGTTTTGATCCATGTGCTTGATACTTAATACATGTGTCCTTTATTAATGAGGAGTATTTAAAATAATATTATATTTTAATGTTTTAAATGTATAAGAATATTAAACAAATAAAAAGTATATCAATTATTTATAAATATGCTTAGGTAAGGACCTAGGAAATATTATAATATTTGGATGTCAAACTTTATAGTTGCTAAAATAACATGCCACTTCAAACTTTATAATTTGTTTAAGGAAAACTATTTTAGTGGAAAATTTATTGCTTTAGTTGATAAGTTATTTTATGGAAAGACACCAAAAATAATTATCATATAGCATACGGCTAGCTTTTGAGGCAAAACAAGACGCTATAAACATGGGAAAGTAAAAAATGATTTTTTTTTCCTTGAGAAAATATAGATAACCATCAATGTCAAAAATTAAAAATATAATTTTGAAGCCAACTATAAAATATCATCTAAATTGATTTAAAAGGAAAGGGAAAATAATCCTAGGGATCTCATTCTTCTGTTAGTCTACTTATAAATACACAAATTTGATTCATAAAAACTTTTATCTTTTATTGTAAAATTGGTTATATAATTATTTATATATAAATATTGGTTACATAATTATTTATAGGTATTATTGTAGTATTCTTATTTTTTCTAGTTTATTAGATATCGCCTATAAAAATTATCTTCACATTATACAAAGATCTTGATTAAAATCACACAAGTTTTAGTAATAATAAGGCTTATTGATAACACCACTTCTTTTTCCCTCCCTTCCTTCCTTGGTGGTTGGTAAGCTACAACTCTTATAGGTTTAGCTTGCTTCAACTACTTATTTTTCATCCTCATATGCATAAATTAGAAAAAAATAAATAAAGTAAGACTGTAAATAAGGTAGAAGCAAACCAACAAAAACTCCTTACCTACCAAACATGAAGAAAATAAGGAAAAATATTATGTTTTAACGTTTTAAAATTATGTTATTAAATTTCCCTCTGCCATCCACATTATACTTTAATGTCTCATTTTTTTAATTTAATTTTAGATTTCTTTTTTTACATCTTTAACTATATTGAATTTCTAGTATTAGACATTTATGTTTTCCCTACATTCTATTTTATTTCTTTTAGATTAAGAACTATATTTTTATTTCTTAACCAAGAGATTAGTGGGAGAAACAAAAATCCTATATAATTGACCTACACCAAACTCTCTAGGTTTTGGTGACTTGAAATAAACTTTTAGTTATAAGCAGGGCCATGGATCTCATCAATTATTATTTAAATTTTCTTCAAACTACCTCTATCACCTCATTCCAATTCTCCTCAAATTCTAGTGTTTTCTCTAATGCTTTATATAATATTTACACTCACTAGGAGATATTACCTAATATCTCCTAAAACTTTGTAAAAGCAGAGGAATATGCTACCCTAAAAAGATAAATAACTCTACAAGTCAGAATAAAACTAGATAGCTTCTCTTAGAAACTTCAGGATTCCCAATCCATACAATGATGGTTATTTATAGGATAATGATTGATATGCTTGGTGGCAACACCTAAAAAAGTCCTACTTAGCCTTCTATTTCAAAATCATTGAAGAATGTTGATAGGGCTTTATGTTTAATTTTAATGTGACCTCACTTAATTAAAAAAAACAAATTTGGTATTATCCTTCACCTCATCATTGTGATACTGAGGACATGAACTTGGACTCAACTTTTTATCTTTCTATTTGAATCCAATTTAAAGACTCTTCTAATGTATTTTGTCTTCTACAAGACCTGTATTTATGCCCTTTCACTTTGGATTCCACTAAGAATCTCAAACGTACCATCATTAGGAAGTTGGAAAAATTTCAACCATTCCTTTTTGGGATCTTTATCTTTTGGTGAAACTTCCAATGGTTGCAGACTAATGCTTACACAACCTCTAAGGCAATTATTCATTTGTTATCTATGAACATTGTTGGTTATTTGACCACCATCTACATATAATAGTGGTTCTACTATCTTAATAAAACCCCTCATCTTGAAGAGTATAAAAACACTAACTTTATCATAATAAATATTTTTGGATCACCTTCACGCTTACTTTGTCACTGTAAAATACTTGAGTTCATGTAAAGTGTTATACAAGCATTAATTAACTACATAAATTAGGTATAGTGTAAACATTTAGTATACATTACTTAGTACATTAGGACACAAATTTGGATCACCTATCACATTATTTAATTTATCACATTACATTATTTCTAAATCTCTTGATCTCTATCTACATTGTCTTCTTTGTCTAGTAGTTGGACTAGACCAAATAGGTTTTATCAATGACATATATGTCCTTGATAATATCATTGTAGTTTGGGAATGGATAGAGTGGGCTCATGCTTGTAGATAATGAAATTTGTTATCCAAATTAGATTTTGAAAAGGCTTATGAACGTATTGAATGGTTGTTCATTCTATCCATGCTCAAAGCACTAGATTTTTTAAATGTTTTTATCATTTCCATTGAAACTCTTTTTGTTGAGGAATTAGATTTTTTGACTCTTAATGTACATAAGTATTATAATTTTCCCCCTTTTTGAATCTATTAGAAATATTTTCTTGCTTACTACTTTTGGGTATACTCTTTTTTCTAAGATGTTTGTTTATATATTATCATGAAAACGTAAGAAATGTTTTAATAAGGGTATTATGCTCTCTAATAGAAACAAGACCAAATTATAAATGCTCATTTCATTGATGACTCCTTTATAATGATTGAAAAGAAGGAAGCTTAATTATGTGAATGGATTTCTTCCATTAATACTTTCTACAAATATTAGGTTTGAACATTCAATAGTGAAAAAATCAATGTTATTAGCAAAGTATGATGCTCACACTTGAGTGGTTAGATATGTTTCAGTGGAGATAAATAGAGGGGGGAGAAATGTTTAATGTTTCATGAATCCCTTTTTATTTTTAAATCTCCTCAGCTATCCTATAATAATATCTTTAGAACTTCATATTGAGAAGTTGATATCCTACTTGATCATTAGGCCCATATCCTTGATTGCTAAGTTTCAAAATTGCATAAAATTCTAACAAGCACTTATGTTTATTATTGCTCCTAATGTAAGGCTCCATCTACACCATCATATGATAAGATTGCCAAGCTTCTACAAGATATCTTGTGGTAAAATTCTAAGCATATATGAGGTTTCCATAGTGTCTTGGTACACATATTGTCTTCCTCAATGCAAAGGATGGATGTAATTGATGTCAATAAAAAGAGTATTACTTATGTGGTGAGTTTTTAAGGCTATTGAGTAGTTTAAGGCTAGAAAAATATTTGTAGACATTGTATTTTTGCAAGATCTCCATTGAGGGATGGGAGTAATTGATGTCCATAAAAAGAGTATTACATATGTGGTGAGTGAGTTTTCTTTAGAAAAATCCTTCGTAGAGATTGTATTTTTTGAAAAATCCTTCTTAGACATTGTATTTTTCCAAAATTTCTATGTTGTAAAATTTTTCAAATTAATTAAGATTTAATATTTTTCTTGTCATTAATGCTCTAATTAAAACTAAATTTACTTTTGATTCTCTAAGCATTCGCAAAGCCTTCAATTCTCCCAAATCATTTCTCGAATGGATTTGCAATGGTTTTAAATAGGGTCTCTCTTCTATGACGATCGTCTATGTTGATCCCCGTCCTTAGTAGCAGAGATTTATTGTTATTAGAAATTATGGAAATGAAAGGTTCCTTTAACTCCTTAAAAAGGGTATTAAAACTATTATTTATCATGTACCTTCTCGAGTACGGACGCATAGGACCATATATAGAAGAAATAAAAGCTTCTTACCCCAGATTTGACTCAGAATTGCCTCTCATCATAAGGATTATGAAGCTCATTCCAGATGTTATGTTATACACGCTAGGTCTATAACCTAGGTATATAACCAAGACCTAGCTCCTGCTTAGTGGAAGAACTTCGATTTTTCACGTCAACCACATTTGGGAGTCAAAGCTCAAGCTGAAGTTGGCACACTGTTTATAGTTATCAACTTATAAAAGGCCTGTATTTGGGAGAATAAAGACATGATATTGGAATTGATTACCACAAATGGTATTTATATGATAACCCATATAATTTCAAGCATTTTAAAAAAAAATTAACGTTCCCTTATGCTCAGAGTGATTGGAAATGGGTTTATAGCCTTTTTCATCTCTTGCACCCCAAATCTATCACTTGGAGAAATCGTTGCAATTTCTTCAGATATGTTATTACTTTTGAGCTCTAAAAATATAAGAAATGTTTACATTTTCCAATGTTGATTTTCAAACTATATATACTGGAAATAAGTAGCGTAAACTGTCTCTGTTTAACACTTAGCAAACATACAATTTATACTTGGTTGTTTGATAATAAAAATAGTGTAATTACACACCTATGCAAAATACCACAAGAATCCTACGAGCTATTTCAACATATAGATTTTACAGATAAGGCCTGTGATACCCGTAAGGGGTAGTGATCGATGACATTCCAGAATTAATAACATTTGCCGAAGGCAACATGAGTCAGTGTGGCACGTCATACCACTTTAAAAAGGATTCTCCTTCTGCAATAAGCTCTTCAATCTCTTTTGGTATGATGAAACTCGGTACTTTTTGAATTTCATCGGCATTGATATTGCTAATGTCGTGTCTTCCAAAATTAATAGTACCAACTATTCCTGCCCGATCCTCAGCATGATCTACCAGCTGAGGCAAGTCTGTGGATCTGTATTGGCTTTGTTGATTTTCTGGCAGCCCAGGATCTGTTATAATGGTTAAAGTATCTGACTAAAGAATTATATGCTGCGATTGCTCCTTTTAAAGCATGGTCCTTGTAAAATATTGAATGTAGCCACAAGGCACTTGCATGGTTTTATACACCCGTGAAATTAGGATGGATAACCATTCGTTCATCTCCTCTAAATAAACATTTATACTGCAAAATAAAATGCTCTTTCCAAATTTTTATAAATTTTGAAAATTAAAGTAATATTTTTGGAAATGTGTAACGATGATTTAATATTTATTATTATAATAAAAATAAACATAAAAAATTAAATATATATATATATATATATATATATATATATATATATATATATATATTTCAAAATTATTATAAATTTACATGATAAATAAATTTATTTATATAGTTAGAAAGGTTTTTTAAATTATTTAATATTTTTATATATTGTAAATAGCATTCCAATCTAACTTCTTTAAGAGTTGGAGGTGTATGAAGAAAAAAAACTAACATCATATTTAATGGAATAAAATTTAAATTTATCATCATTCTTTATTTTATTTAACCGCATCATTTATGTTATTTATATTTACTTCTACATAAATCTTACTCTCAAAATACATATTTTTTTTAATATAATTTACAAATAATTAAAATAAATTCATCCATCTCACCTTAATATTTAAAAATATCCACAATAAACACAAATTCTCAATATTAAATTTTTCACCTAAACATATTAACTATTATTTAATAATATCTACAAATAAATACAAATTCTATGAATTAATTTTTTCAGATAAACAAGTTAACTATTTTCTTCTTTGACGGGCCTAACCTTGAACCAAACTTCTTAGACAACCTCAACTTAATTTCATGAGTTTAAAAAATGTATCTAACAAAATGGAAAACGTATAAATCCAAACCTGTTTCCAACGTTGCTATGCAAATTTATAATAAGCTTGTCTTCCTCGGGACTGAACTTCGCACGCCAGATATCAGGTCCGAGGTAATTGATCCATCGGAGCCTGCAACTTTTGCCACAACGTTGCAATCCTGCGCTCATTTATTTAGTACTTGGAATCAATCAGCAATTTAACAGTATATCTCATGGGCATATTATTATAGGAATCGAAAATAATGTCCGTTAAAAAAGCAAGAACAAAGAAAGGAACAAATTAATGGATTCAAGTTGTTACCCGTTTTTTGTTGAACGTCACTCCAGCAGCCATAGCCATTGTTGTTAATATAAGTGACCACAGCCTTCTTTTCACTTTCTGCTTGTTGCCGCATCTGTGTTGTCCCATGGGTGTCAGCTTTAGCTTTATGGACAATCCCCTCAACTTCTGCAAAAGAAATAGGCCTCCTGACATATATTTATGTTATTTGATCATCATGAATCGGCAGGCTAGAACCTTCATAGTGACTACAGTGAAAGTCAGTTGCCCGCCACCAAACGGGTCCATCGTTTTAAACAGTGAAACGACTTCCCAACAACCGCGATTGCATTTTTCTAGCCGAAGTCAAATACATACGTCTTGTACATTTAGCGCAGAAAAGACAAGGATCCCCACATGATTCATAGAGTTGTTGAAGTAGAATCTTTCTTTAAATCTCGCAGGTAAACCATGTTTATGGATGGGTGATTAGGTATTCTGGAAACAGAGAGGGTGGTGAAAATATGCTTCAAAGTAGTTCCTGTCTTGTACTGATGCACAAGGGTAGTTTGTTTCCGATAAAATTTCGTGTGAATGTTTCTGACATCTTTTTTTTTTCTTTTCCATGGCTTTGTATTTAGTCACATCTTTTATTTGTCAAAGGTAAATTGTTTACGTATTGTACTCGTACTTCATTTCTTATTTTCCAATATACGATGTGCAATGTTTTTGACTGATTTCATTTTATATTTGTCAGGGTAAGTTAACTAGTGCTTATACCTAACCTCGTTCTTTATTTAATAGGTTTATTGAAGTATATAGTAGATGACTTACATTCTACCTCATTTTTTATTTGTTAATGTATTTAAGTTATCTGTACTTTCTACTAAAAATCTTATTCTTTATCTACTACTTTTAGATATTTAAATTTTAATATTTTTTTTATAAATTAATATTCTTTATTTTATATATATATATATATATATATATATATAATATTTTTATTATAAAATTTATTATACATTAATATTTTTTTATGTATTTTTTGGTATGTATTTTTTTAGAAGATTTAAGTTATAAAAAAATATATTAATAAAAAAATAAAGAGAATATATATAATTGTTCTACAATAAAAAGAGTGGTTAGTTGATATTCATGATTCCAAAGTGATAGTCATAAAATATTTGTAACATCAAATTACAAATGTCAAATCTTACATGATATAACATTGATATTAGAAAAGGTCAAAAAAAAAAAAAAAAAAAAACATAAACATCCTTCAAAATACCATTGACAATACATAAAAGTTAAACAAGCAGAAAGGCATCAAACTCTTAAATGGGAACAACCTTACAAACGTCAAAGAAACTAATGAAACTGAAAATTATCAAGACAAATAAATTATTAATAGGCCAAGATCTTGAAACAATACTTAGAATTAATTCATATTGAATAACTTGAAATAATTACAAACCCAAATCATGCTTAAATAAGCCTCAACTCGGAATTTAAGGTTGACATGCAAAATTCGAAAAAAAACTAAAATCTAAAAAAAAATATCAATTTTTAGTAGCTGTTATTTATAGTAAGTTTTGCATGCAAGCGTGCACGGCTATAAAAATATTTTGAAATACTCTAAGCACCATAATTAGTCTATGGGGTGAAATTAAACTGAAGTTGACATCCGGTCTTAAAAAAATTACAATTTCTAAAAATAGAAAATTTTCAAAAAAATCATTAAACGTTAATTTTGATCCCTCAAATGATCATGTATGGCTTCCAAAAAATATCAAAAAACAACTCTAAGAGGATAGAGTGACTTAAGAGATTATCAAAAATTTTGAGACGGTCATTTTGACATTTGAAAAATCTCAAATAAAACTACAAGTCAAAAGTTATGACCTCCAAAAAATTAACTTATTTTTTCTGCATAAAAAACCTTCAATCTTTAATATGTTTATTAAAAAACAAGAACTGAAAACCCAAGATAATAAAAATCAAGCTTGTTTAAACCATGTGTGTTATTATAATACATGAAATTTCCAAAATGATTAAAAATGCCTCCACACAACAAAATGCAATGTATACATAGAGAAATGCTCTACCATGGAAACAAATCCTCACTAACTTCAATTATGTTCATACCTTATATCTAGAAGATATCCAATAACATTTATAGAATTTTAAGTTGCCATAGCATTGAAACTACTTTAATATAACTACAAACAAGCTTAGAAAAGTTTTAAAGTAAAAAGGTTACTACTTAGAACCGATTTTTTTAAAATGGTGTTTATAAAACTGAGTGTTGTGGTCCTTTATATTGGGAAAAAGAAAGATCTATCATGACAAGTATCAAGGAATAAGTCGCTGTCATCCATTTTAAAAATAAAGTGATATTTGAATCGATCGAGTATTATGAAAAAAATGAAGTAGTCAATCTAAATCATAGATGTCAAGGTGATTGTAGGAGAAAAGTATATCACCCTTATATACCACACTAAACAAAGTACAAATTTTTAATTTAGAGTCAACAAAAATATTAATATAATTCAAGAGTTACAAACATCAAACAAAACATATAGACATATTTTCATAATGCAGTTTTATATAAATTTTTGTGATTAATACTATCTAATTAATATGGATAAGGTAGACAAGTTAAAATATCACTAGTACATTTTTAATTACAATCCTAGACCTTGTGGATTATCGACTCACGATATAACAACTCATTCAAATTGATTTGGAAAAACTAAATTCATAAATAAAATTAGAACACCCAAAAACCTATAAAATGCCCATAAACTTATTTTGATTGTCTTCTAAGAAAAAACCTATATTGATTTCCCTCAATGATTCATTATCATTTTTTAATTTTAATTTAATTTAACTTTATGGCACTTTAATATTTATCCATGCCATCGTGGGTTTGAAATTTCTCTTTTAATTAAATCATCCAATAACATTGTTTGGATCAAATTCCAATTTGATGCTGCAAGGACATTAACCACTTGGATTTATTATATTATTTCCAATGGGTTTAATTTTATGGCTTTACCATCGATGGTTGAGTTTGCATCCACTAAAGCTTACACAATTCATACCTTGCTAATTATATACTCACAACCTTCTTGCTTCTTGTCACTTTCTCGCATTTGCACTGCATTTGACTTGGTCACATCACTGCATTCATGTGCCTTCAAGGTCCAAATTTGAACCCATCATGGCCCATCAAAGGGCTTTGAACCCATATCAAAATTCCAAAAAAATGGCCATAAAAAATGCGAAAGAAGGGTTTGATGATTATTAAAATGACAAAAGAAAGGCTTAGTTTAAAAATGCCTATTAGTGGCCATTACTATTAGTCTGGCACACTCTCTGAGTTGAGAGTTGAAACTTAAGAGTCTGAGACGCAGGCGGTGGGAGTGGAGTCGATGGACTATGGTTTAAATGATAAATTTAATGAATTTGGTATTAGGTTGCAGGTTTAGGTGGCTCAATCATGTCATTGTGACCATCCACACCTTTAAAACTGTCAACTGGTGCTATGTATTATTTTATTAATTTTGGACCACCACCTTCTTTCCGTTTAAACCAGTGCCAATTTATTACAAAACATAGCTATCCATATTTATAGTTATTAGTGAATAGTAATACAACCTAAGCCAACTCACCGAGTCATGCCATGCTATGTGGCATGAACTGTGGAGCCATGCCAATTGTCGAGCCATATTGTGTGAGCCTTAATACTACCGACTTCCCGCCTCCTTTATGATGGTTATTCAAGCTCCCTCATAATTTTCCATTTTATCAAAAAACCTTTCAAAAATATGGTCATGGTGGGGTTAACATTGCGAGAGGCCCTGAAAAGCCTCTACTCTTAACAATGGCTAGAGTTGTGTTGTTTTATAGAAAGGCATGTAAGTTTTTATTGTCTTTTTCCATGTTTTATGAAAATGATTGTATTGCATCGTTACAGTTGAACATTCCAACTGTAAAAATAAATGTCAATAATAAATTTTATAGATATTTTTAGCTGTGATTTTAGTATATCTCTGTTATATGATAATAACCCTAGGATGAACAACATGTAAACCTATTATGTTTTGTTTTTTAAGACACCCCGGTGAAACATTCTAGTAGTATAAATAACATTAGGGGTTTGTTTTCTTAGATTTTTCATGATTTTGTTTGATAATAACCTTTATATAAAAATATCATTGGTTATCTCTATTCATTTTTTGTTTTGGTTTGTAAGTAGTTAGGGTTAAACATTCCAGTAGTATGTTCAAGATAATTTGGTAGCGTTTTGTTCCAACTAAAACAATTACTTCATGTTTTTATTTGATAACCACCTTGGATGAAAAACAAAACTCATTAATTATGTTCATTTTTAAATTTTGTAAGTAGCCAGGGTTAAGCATTCCAACTATGGATCATTTAAATAGCATTTTTCCTATGTGGTTAGTAGTTTTTTCATGTTTTTATTCCATGATAACCCTAAGATGAAAAAATGCTAGTGACTTATCTTCATGTTTTGTTAAGTAGTCAAAGTTAAACATTCTAGCGATAGAAATAACAATGGTATGGCTTATTTGTATCCTTATTTTAAGCTGATTTAGTACCTATTTCTTGTAGATTCTAGGAGGAGTATAATGATTGTTTGTTATGTTCTAGTTCTTGATCTTACACCAATTTCATTCATTTTTTTATAGCCCCTAGATTAAAAAAAACACTGGTTAGGCATGTTCATTATTTTGTAAGTATTTTATGCACTTGATTGTGCTTGTTTGTTTCATGGCTTTGCACAAGAGCTAGAACACATTTTTCTAACATTCACAGTTTTGTTTTCAAAAGACAGTAGAATAAACAACTTTTTTGCTTATCATTTGAGAGCAAATAAAAAATTGTAAATTCCTATTGGATGGTGATTTAACATACTTAGATTATTTGAACCATCCAGAGTTATGTAGATGCCCCATCTATGTACAGTAGTGCACATAATTTGTTGTATGGATGGTTTGTTTAATTTTTTCTTAAAGGTATGAATCATGGACCATGGTTGAAATCTAAATCTATATTGCTCACTTTTTATTTTCTTGTAACTTCTAAACTTGTAAAGTTTAGATCTCGGTCAGAGGTCTGTCTATGTTTTAAAGCATATTTTAGGTACGTCTTTAAACCCTTTTGTTGCTTATGCCATCCAAAAAATATAAGTATATGCTCTTCAAAAATAATTTTCTGATTTTAATTTTTCTTAATATTTGTATTGTTGTTAAAGCTTGGCATTACTAGTCTTATTGCATAAATTTCAATGAAACACATATGAATGTGTGTTAGGTAAATTTTACTTGTTGGAATATCTAACAGGCCCATTTTTAATAATTTCCCTAAGATTTTATTTTAAAACTATTTTATTTTATTCTGAGGCATAAAAAATCCTCCCAAAACATCAAAATTAAATTAGTATTTGTTTTTTAGTTTAATTTTGGGATTTTTGTTTTCCATAAATCCCTACACATAGAACAAAAAATAGGAAGGGTTGCAATTTTAACATTATTTTTAGGGTTGCAAACAGTGGTCAAATTTGAAGGGCTGGTAGTGGCCTTCATTTCAAGATTCTCACATTACATTAATTTGAAACTCATCTTAAATTCATGTAAGTTGTAACGTGGGCTTTCTCTCATTCATCTCAATTTTTGCATATATCGATCTACAGTGAAATTGTGAATATAATATTTTTCATAAATTGATCTACACTAAAATTTTGAATATACTAGGTATTTTGATTTGACTGTAGTGTGTGTGTGTGTGTGTGTGTACAATAAAATTTATAATATTAATGTAGGGTGCGTTACTATATATATATATATATATATATATATATATATATATATATATATATATATATATATATATATATATATATATATATATATATATATATCCACAATGTGTTACTATATATATATATTTGCTACAAATTAATATTATAAATATATATAAAAATGAAACAATATATATTCACAATTTGAAATGAAGGCCAATGTCAGCCCTTCAAATTTGATGGCTACCCATAACCTATATTGTCATAAAATGAAACAATATTCATTGTAGTCTACACACTATATTTATGATACCAATTTGAGTGTAAATTTATAGTCTCAATTCTCACTATAAATTAGCAATATAAATATTAAAAACCACTCATTGCAATGTATAAATTAATATATTCCTTACAAATTAGAATTATAAATATATATAAGCTAATCTGAGCATAAATTACCAATCTCAATTCTCAGTGTAAATTAGTATTATAAATATATAAAACCACTTGACTCACTGTAATATATATTCTCTGTAATTTTGTAATATATATATATATATATATATATATATATATATATATATATATATATATATATATATATATATATATATATATATATATATATATATATAATGAGATGAAATTCCAATCTCACTTTAATTTTTAATTACCCTATTTTTATCATATTCAATTTTCGATGTGTTATGATAGGTTCAAATTTGACTGCTGGTATGGATAGTTATGCTTTGTAATAAATTAGTGTTGGCTTGAATGTAAAGAAGACAACGGTGCAAAATTAATAAAACACCACATAACACTAGTTTTAAAGGCATGGCACGATTTGGTAACCTAAGCTTGCAGCCTAATACCAAATTCATTAAATTTACCATAGTCCAGTCTCACCACCCACATCCCAGACTTACTAATTTACTATGAGATTAGTAATTATAACAAGATTGATTTTATATATTTACAATACTAACTCAACAAGAAGGGCATTAGCAGAACCTGTTCATAGTTCAGTAATAAAAATATATAAATGTAAACATTGTATTAATGATTATAAATTATTTTTTTAAGTGTGTGTGTGTGTGTGTGTGTGTGTGTGTGTGTGTGTGTGTGTGTGTGTGTGTGTGTGTGTGTGTGTAATTTAAAGTGAGATTAAATTTGGTAATTACATCGAGATTGGTTCTATATATTTATAATACTAATTCAACAATAAGAGCATTAGCATTTACATTTATATTTGGTAATTACTTTATTTTTGACATTGAATATTTAAATGTTATTTAAAACTATTTATAATCATTAATACAATATTTACCTTTATATGTGTTTTATTATTACACTATAAATAGGTACTGCTCATTCCTTTCTTGTTGGATTGGGTGTAGATGTAATAGTAAGGAGTTAGGTTGGTATTGAAAGTTTGTTGTGCATTGGAAAAGGTGGTGTATACAGGTAAAAAAACATGATGCTATTTTGCATCATATTTTTTGTTTTAGTTGTATGCTCCAATTTGGCTATTGCATTCCTAATTTCATCTTTAATTGATGGTTGGGGTGGGTAGGGATTATATACCTACTTATGGTTGGGCTCAGGAGGTGCATGGATTAGGTCTTGACATACGAAGGAATTATTGTGGAATGAACCAACTAGATATGAAAGTTTTGAATATTTGAGTTGATATTGTAAGTGTAACATTACATGGTTAGATCTTATTCAGTCTAGTTATTTGATTTAAATAGTTTTTTTAATCTTGTTACTAGAAAATAGAAGTACATTTGATTTGTATAAAGTAAGATGTTATGAATTATGATTATTGTACCCTTTTGGATGAATGCTTTATTTTGAGTGAATAAATTTTGTAGGTTTCATTTCCAAAATTTTATTAATTATTTTATTTTTGTGTTTGAATCGTTCTCCAAAAAATTAAAATTAGAGTTTCTTTAGTTCATACTTTTAGTGACACATGTACGAAAGTTACTCTTGTCAATCGAATGGCAATTAAATTTACTCTTGTCAATTGAAGGGAATTTAAATTTACACTTGTTAATCGAAGGGAAACTATTTTTTATAAATTTTCATCACTAAAGAGATGGATGCATAAATACCCTTCAACTTGAAATGGAGGCTAGCCCTTCAAATTTTACCACTGCGTGCCTTCACAATGCATGTGATCAAGCCTATGGGTAAGTGTACCAACTTGGGGGAACAAAAAGGGCCTACCCATGGACATAATTTTTATAAAATTTCATAAATATGAAATTATATAGATAATTAGAGATGGTTACACTCAAAATTTAAAGATGGTATAAAAACATGAATTGTAGAATTTTGAGTCTAGTTCCCAAAAAATTTAAAAAAAAATAAATGGTTAAGTATAAATAGGTTAAACATCTAAAATTTAAAGAGGACCTCCTATTTTTTTAAGAAAATTTGAATTGTAACATTCCATGTGGCCAACCATTTTTTGAGCATCATTAAATATTGTTAGAAACCCTTTGGTGAATATTTAGATAAGATCTTGTAGTGTGTTACAAATTTTTATTTTTTATTTTTTCAATGAATACATTTTTTTATTAATGTTATATTTAAGTATATCCTGAAAACTGACAAAAAATAGATAGTCAGATGTGCAGCCCACCATTTTGAATGTGTGTAGAATTAGGCCTAGTTTGTTACCACATAATTTGTTTTGCACTTGGATCAACTAAAAATAAATTAGATAAACATGAATAGGCATGAATGGGTGAGGCATGTAGTGGCCTAAAAAATGTGTTAGAAATAAATATAGTTTGAACCCTTGAAATAGACCAAAAATTATAAAAATCATACATTTAGAAAGAAGAAAACGTTCTCGTTGTAACGGTAATAATTTTTTGAATTTTGATGTTGAAATATATAGTGAATTTGGAGATTGAAGTTGAAATTTGTAGGTTTTCTTTAAAATCTTGATCTTGATTGTAGATGCACAGTCCCAAGCCTTTGGCTGGAAAATCCAAGCCATTTTTAGCCTAAAGTCTCATTTTTATATTCAAATTCAAATAATGTGTATGTGTTATATAACACAATAAATAAGATGTATGTGTTACTTTGGCATAAAATGAAACAAATAAATTTTGTGTCTGTTATAGGGGAAAGGTCCCATTAGTCATGCATTCTTATAGGGAAATGTCAAATTTTGTGTTTCTTATAGGGGAAAGGTTCCATTAGCTTTAGACAGTGAATTAAGGTGCCATAACATCACATTAGACTTCAAAAAATTTACTCATTTCAATATGCCATCTTAACTAATTATAACTAAGGTTTCAAGGTCTAACACATTATACATTTGACAATATAACTAGTTTTATCATGAGAGGTCATAAAATTCATTTTTTAAACCTATGATCAAAACTTAACCTTTAGATTACCAAGTTTTGTGCATTAGAGTATCAATACATCACTCTTACTTGTCAAGATGTGATTGGTTAAATTTAGTTTTATAGAATAAATGTTGAGAAAGTATTAGATATTACATGCTCATCTTCTAGTGCACTTTAATATTTATATACACCAATATGTTTTTTCAATAGAACACATGTTAAAACAAGCCTTGTTTGACAATTGAAACTTGTATGGCTATTGGGATCTTTCCCATAGTAGGGCAAGGATATAACTTACCACCTTACTTGCCTAAAATCCTACTAGCCCTTAAATTTTGTGTTTCTTATTAATATTATCCTACTTGCCTGAAATCATATCTTACCCTTTTGTTTTTTCTTTGATATCTTTGACCAGACCCCTTTATTTATAAATTATCAACTAATTTGTTTAAGTGGCAAACCCATTGAATTGGACTATGTAGTATAGATAATCTTGTGTAAGTAGAAATAAGAATTGAGCCCTTAGTGTAAAAGTGCATCTCTTGGATATCTATTTGAAGAATTCTATCTAATGGAGCCCAATACCTATGAATCATGCCTTGGATTGCCCCAAAAACATTCCTAAAACGTGTTTAATAAAGTCCCTTAAGCTTACTCCAAGGTCACTTAGTGCATCTAATTCAATAAGTTAATTTTGAGGTCCCAATTGAAAGTCTAACAAGATTTTTCTATTGTCACAATTATTCACTTGATTCTCCTAATGTATTCAAATACATTATTCAAATTTTTCCTAAAATTAAGATATCTTGTGAAAATATGGTTAATCCTTCATTCTTTACACCTCCTTCCTCTACCCCTCCATCACACATGGGACAACAATCAACCACTCCATCCATTCCCACATCATCTAAAGAGTGTGTCTTTGACATGGGACTAGTCCTAGACACACCATTTATTCAACAATTGTAAGCTCAAAACAAAATAGACAAGACTTGGTGCTTATCAATACTATAGAGTTATATACCTTACTATGTAAATTGGATGGTAAGATACGAAAGTAGGATGATAGGTACAATTTATGTAAAAAATTTTCTTGAATATTTTGGTCAAGTTGTGTATGCATTTTGTTTTGTATAAGATGTGGTTTTAAGCTTAATAAACTTGAAATGGTCACATGTATCCATTAGTGATGATGTGATTTTAAGATATTTTAAGATGTCATGCCTATAATGATGAATGTATAGCTTAGAAAATATCTAAATACACTAGGGACTTTGTTTAAAACCATTAAGGGATGGTGTAGGCCTGACATTGACCAAGTACAACATATATATAAGTTACCCTAGCTCAAAATATATTAAACTTATTCAAGATACATTTAACCTATGATAATGTCCCCTAAATTTGAGACCTACTTCCCCTCAAGGATGATGCTGAGCAAAGAGACCAAATAATTGTTCATGTGGATGACAAACTTCTCACCTCATATAGATGGTTGATCAGAATTGAATACAAGTGTGCACCCTCTTGTCAAAGGTTTCAAGATTATATATATTTTCACATGTCTTCAATCATCTTGTTCATATTTCATTATAATGAGCTTAAACTATATGATGTGGACTACAATAAAGTAGTACATGTCTCAAAAATCTTACTTCTACTTGAGATTTGAGGTTGAGGCTCATCCATTGTTGAATTGTGTTCTCTCCTGCATGTAGGACTTAATATGAATGTACTTTGGGATCTAGAGGTAATTCAATGTAGAGGGATATAAATAATCTAAATACATACATGTAGAAAATTGATAACATTTGATGCTTACTCAATTCAGATGGGACCTTAAAGGGATCTACATGACAATTTTTGTATAGTATTGGCAAGTCAGAGGCTTGCATCATGTAAATTATTTACTATACATGAGTTGATTGGATCAATGTCAATCTTTAAACATTATTGGATTATATGTATGTATGATAAATTTTTGAATAGGCCTTAGTTGGATTGGTTGGCTCAGAAATGGAACATGTCTAAGTATAAGAGATATACATATTTGATAACTCTAACACTTCTCCAAGTGTTCTAGACCTACACATGTGGAAATATTTAATTGGATTGGGTGTCCTGACGCTCTGATAAATCTGATGCTTCTAGGACAAGTGACATTTATATCTCTAACATAAATATATGTGTGTACAAGATACACACATGCATGTATCTAATTGGATCAGGCCTCACAAGGATCTGATAGAGCTCTTTAACACTTCTTAGACCTGACACCTCTAATAGTGCTGACACTTTTGAGCACGTACGAGGTACACATGGTGATATGTAATTAGATTTGGCCTCATAGGGCATTGTCAACTCTTAGGACTTAATGCATCTCTGACAGCTTTAACACTTTTGAGTGTATGAGGTACATGCATGGTACAACAAGGTTCAATTATAAGGGAAATTCAATAAAAAAGGAATGGGAGGCCAATTTGAACCCCTTCTTGATATAATTATAATATCATGATATATGAGTTGGGATAAAATTAAGTACAATTCTATCTATCATGAATTGAACCAATTAGTAGATTAGTTCAATTAGGGATGTAATTTGAGTAAAATTGAGCCCCTAAATCAAATTTATGGTCCAATCAGTTATATAATCTATATTTAACATGTATGACTTAACTATCCCTAATTTAATAAAAAATGTAAATATGAATGCAAATTGGCCAATTTTAACCCATTGAACCTAAATTGGAGTCTACGATGTGATTTAAATGGCTAAATTAGGTCATGTTTCATGACATGTTGATCGTAAACCCTAATTTTATCACTTAAACTAGTATAGTTCCCCTAAACACTAATTTCATGACATATACACATGTACAAACCCATTACACTAAACCCCTAACCCTAAACCCTAATTTTATAATAAACATAACCCCTAAGTTCCTTGATTTCATCACAAATGCATAAATTCATGAATGTGATTAATGCCAATTTGTGAACCTATTATTCACCTAGTTTTCTAAGAACCTATGGTAGGATCTTGGGTAAAATTAGGTCATTTTATCTTACATATTGAGCCCTATTGCATCATTTATTAGTCTTATTACTTCATAGTCTTATCAAGAGTCTTATTGCGTCATGTATTGATATTTATGCATCATATTAGGGATTTATGCATCATATTGAGCCTTATTTAATCATATGATAGCCTAATTGCATCATATTAGAGATTTATTTCATTGTATGATAGTCTTATTTCATCGCATGATAGTCTTATTACATCACATGATAGTCTTATTGCATTGTATGATAGTCTTATTGCATCATATTGAACCTTATTACATAATATGATAGCATTATTACAACATTTAGTAGTCTTATTACATCATATTAGGGATTTTTGCATCATATTATAGTCTTATTTAGTGTTATTACATCATATTATAGTATTATAGTGGCAAAAATGCATTGAATATGAGCATTTTTGCTTGTTTTTATAGTATATGCTTATACTTCAAGGAACACATACACATTATATGAACATGTACACATTATTGTAACACATATGTAGAAACAAAACTCAATTTTCAATGTATATTTTTATCCCTAATCGATATTTTTGTCCCCACAAACATTCCTTGCATACTCTATGTACTTTTTTCATTGTAGTTTTTTTTTGGACCCCTCATTTGAAGTACTTCTTTGGTTGCTTTTGTCAAAATGGACTCTAGTTCACATTCAAAGAAGAGGAAGAAGTTTAAGAACAAAACATTAGATCAATTAGAAGAGTTGAGAGAGAAAAAAAGTACAAATGCAAGCATTTTGTTCTAGATAAGGTACAAACACTATCCCTGATGAGCCAAATGCCTTAGATAATGAGGCAATTGACAATAATCAATTGAATACTGATGAAATTTATAATAATGAATTAAATTATGATGAAATTCACAATAATGAATTTAATTATGATGAAAATGACAATATAAAATTAGATAATGATGTAAATTCACATTCAAAGTTTAAAATTTTTGATTATGTCGATGAAGAGCCTAGGCATCCCACAAACAATGAAGAAAATTTAATGGACTCAAATAATGAAGAAATTAACAATGAATAAAATTTCATAAAAATATATAATGAAGAAACAAACAATGAAGAAAATTTCATGGAAACATATAATGATTTTAATATACCCTCTAAATCGATTCCACCAACAATAACACCTCCAAGAATTATGCATAGAAAAGATAAATAAGTAATTGAAGTTGATGAAAATATTTTGAAACCATTGCATAACAAAATGTCTAAAAGCAATTCAAGAAGATTGGCTCATGAAATTTTGGATGGTTTCTTTCATAGATTGGAGTATGATAGTCAAAGATGTCAATTATTTGTTTCGTTGATGAAATTGGTTAAGATGAGACCTATAATGTACACATTAAGACTAAGAACATATAACATAGATAATGAAAATGATGAAAATTTTGAAAATCTACATGATGCACATCATATTGTAGGCCCAAAATCACACAAAAAATATTGTAATGTTGCCCAATGTATAATGATAACTTGTGTAGTAAATGCTAAAATAAAGAAAAAAATGATTGATTTCAAAAACAAATCAAACACTTGATATAAATAGAAAAACATTAATGAAATCAATTTCAAAATGTGAAATACTTAATGAACCCAGCACGAAAGAGCTCTTGGCATTTTTTGGTAGACTTCCATGAAATGACAAGGATATAGGCAATGCTTTGAAAGACTTACACAATTTTGGAAAGATAATACAAGAGTTTTACCCAATGCAAGAGATGTAGTGAAAAGAAGAATTGGTTCTCGTAATCATGAACCGCATCCAAAACATTTATTATATATGACCCAAACACAATTTTACTTTATGTTTTTGAAAAAACATACACAAATTGCTATTATTCAAAGACTTTTTGAGATGGCTAAACCTTTTTATGTAAAAATAAATCATACACACACCACTTGTTGTTGACAACATGTTTAATTTTCAATGCACTATGATTTTTTCTACCATATTCATTATACTTTGCATCCTACTAACATTTTATAGGAGTGTGTCATATAAGTTCTACAAAAATCAGCTAGGGAATTTATTTTAAATACTTTTTGTGAAATACTAGATGGATAATTCTTTTATAAGAAAGCATGTTTTGATGGAAATTGTAGCTTACGATGAATTGAAAAAATTGAAAAAATGTATCCATGAGGAGTGTACAATTGCAATTGGATAGGAATTAGTTGGTTTGAAAAAATACAAATCTGTGACTTATCAAGTAAGATGGCAAAGAATATAAAAGGTGTGGGCTTATTATGGAAGAGATATATATTTTAGAATTTATGGTTGAATTCATGGAGAAAATTCTTTTTGAGTATGCAAGGCACACGCATAGGGCTAAATGGTTGGATGAAAATTTCAAGATATGCAAGGACACATTCCCACTTTATTTTATTATTTCAGTAGTCAGATTTGTTGAAAATTAGACATTTAAACCATAAATGGAAGTTCAATCGTAGTCTTACAACTGTACACAAATTTCCATATTCATGCATATAACATTTATGCATGCACTTGATAGTACAAAAGAAGATTGAAAAATATTAAGGGAGTACCATTTCTATATCAGCAATGACTGATCACATTGCAGAGAGTATGTGCAAGGTTATTTTGATAAGTTCTATGGACAGTCGACTCAGAAGAACATTATTTTCAAATGGCATTACATTTGGTCAGATAATCACACATCGTAATTGAAGAATGCAAGGATGTTTTATTGGTTGAGAAGGATGCACATTACCACTGGTGTAGAACATAGTTGGAGTTTCACATAGGTTGGACATGGAAAATGAGAGCATGATGGTGCCGGAGCATGTGTAAAAAGAGTTGTTTCAAGGTAGGAGTTAAAATATGACAATGTTGTTAATTTGATTGATGCAAAAACTATGGTTGACTAGTGTAATGAAAATATATGTAATGGTACTCAAGTAAATTCTACTATTCATAGACATTTTTGGTTAATGGAGGAAAAAGGCTTAGAAAACTATGAGGATTGTATAACTCTAATAGGTTCAAGTGAGATCCACTCATTTCATAGCTCAAATACAAGTTCTTAGACTATTCATATGTGACACTTGGCATGCTTTTGTTTTGCATGCAGGGACTATATTTGGAATGAGTGTGAGTCATAAGAGTGGGTGGCTGAATAGAGTTCCAAACCTCTAATTCCAATCAACACATAACAGGTTCCACTAGCATTGAAAATTATAGACATGACATCCTCACATGACTTTGATCATATATCTAATCTAGTACAACTAGGTAGAAGATTAATCTTTATGTACTATTTATTCTCATAATCTATCTTCATAATGTCATTAAAATTTATTTTTTACTATGCAAACCATGTTTTTTAAGTTATTATAGATGATTAAAATGAAGAAGGAATAGATTAATACTTATGTCAGTGTGTAGATAGAAAAAAAAATTGACTTCCCTAATCGTAGATGGAGAAAACATTGATTATCCCACTAGGTTTGTGGTAGTCACTAGAACTTGGCTTCGATGATATCCTATAAAAAATTCCAATGTATAGTTGTTTGAAAAATTTGAAACTCACAAGAAGATTCTACACTATTCAAATTTGGTTTTTGTAGTGAATATTCAATTGCAAAAATATCATGGGAGACTAAGAAATAAGAATATATGGAAAGTCTGTGAGTCAAACCATGAAGTTATTCTTGATATTATCAAGATTAAAGTAAATCCAAGTGGTTCATTGGATTGAAATTTGTAGGTATGTTGACTTGTAAAATGTAGTTGTAATCAATTTTATCAAATGTTTTTGATTTTGTAGGTAGTACGTACATAAATTTCATCTTTAATTACTTACTAACATTTTTTTGTAGGTTAGTGTGCCAAATCAGCTTTCACCTTCACATGGTTGGCACCATTAGAAAATAATTTCATATTCTTGAAGCTAAGATAAGCTTACTAAAAGTACTTGGTGTTTTCACACTCCTAAACAATTGCTCATGATAAGTTTATTTCTCCTTGTAGCCTTCCAAACACATTTGTTTTCAGTGTTTTCATGCTCTAAAATAGTAGTGAAAATGCACTTTCAGGTGGAAGTGGGTGTCATAGTCATTAGAGAATGTGTAATTTGCCTATACAGATGTGCTCAAAGTGGTGGATGTGTACTTGTTAGAGTCAGAGGAAAAGTTTCTAGTTGGAAGTCAACAAGTTATCTCTTCACTACCAAAAAGTTACATTTTAGGACCCTTTATTGAAACTTCTAACACATATTGCTTTTAGAGGTTATTTAGACTAGATTCATGGTAAAATTAGAGGACTTTCCCATGCACATGAGGGATCTTATGATTCCTTATTATGACATACATTTTTGGTTTTATGCATGTTTAAAGTTAGGCTAAAATCCAACATCTTTTTTGTATTAAGAAGGGCATTCTTGAGCCTGGAATAGGTGGTGGGTTTGTCATTCGGGCCATATGGGAGGCCAAGAACCTAGTACTATAATTTATCCACCCCTTTGAATTTGTTGGAAATGCAATATTTCATCCAATAATCACTAAAAATTGTGTTTTTAGACCATATATTTAACTTTGACAACATTTATTATCAGTGTTTTTATGCTCTAGAATAGTAGTTAAAATGCACTTGCAGGTAGAAGTGGGTATCATGGTCATTAGAGCATGTGTAATTTGAATGTGTGTGTGTGTGTGTGTGTGCGCACATGCGCGCGTGTGCGCATGCACTCAAAGTGGTGGATTTGCACTTGCCAGTCCTAGAGGCAAAGTTGCTAGTTGGAGGTCAACAAGTTATCTCTTCACTACCAAAAAGTTGTATTTTAGGAACCTTTACTGTAACTTCTACCACAAATTGATCTTAAGGAAGATTTATAATATATTTGGAGATAAATTAGAGGACTTTACCATGAATATGAGGGATCTTATGGTTATTTCATATGAATTATAGTTTTGGTTTTATGCATGCTTGAAGTTAGTCTAAAAATCAACATATTTCTTATATTAGTAAGGGCATTCTTGAGCCCAAAATGGGTGGGGGGTTTGTTCTCCAAGCCAGATAGGAGGTAAAGAAACTAGTTATATATGTTATATTCCCCTTTAGACATGTTGACAATGTTATTTTTCAGCCAACAAGCACCAAAGTTTGAGTTCTCATTCTGTAGCTTCAACTTTGACAACATTTGTTGTCAGTGTTTCCATGCTCTAAAATAGTAGTGAAAATGCACTTGCAGATGGAAGTGGGTTTCATGATCATTGGATCACATGTAATTTTTATATTTAGACATGATAAAAATGGTGGATTTGTAATTACCAATCTTGGAGGCAAATTTACTACTTGGAGGTTAATAAGTTGTATCTTCACTACCAAAAATTTGTATTTTAGGACCCTTTACTGCAACTTCTACCATGGATTGTTCTTAGAGGTGATTCAAACTAAATTTAGGGTGAAATTAAAGGACTTTATCACAAAAATTAAAGATATTATGGTTCCTCTATATGACTTACAATTTTGGGTTTATGTATCCTTGAAGTTAGGCTAAAAATCTGCATCTCTCTTGTATTGGGAAGGGCATTCTTGAGCCCAGAATGGGTGGTGGGTTTGTCATCCGGTCTAGATGGAAGACCAAGAACCGAGTCCTAGATGTTATTCACCCTTATGGATGTGTTAGTAGTGATATTTTTACACCAACAAGCACCAAAAATTAAGTTCTCAGACTGTAGCTTCAACTTTGACAATATTTGTTATCAGTGTTTCCATGCTCTAGAATAGTAGTGAAAATGCACTTGCAGAAGAATCAAGTGTCACAGTCATTAAAACACATGTAATTTGATTATTTAAATGTTTTCAAAGTGATGTATTCACACCTATCAGTCCCATATTCAAAGTTGCTAGTTGGAAGTCAACAAGTTATCTATTCACTGCCAAAAAGTTGAATTTTAGGACCTTTTACTACAACTTCTACCATGGATTGTTCTTGGAGGTGATTTAGACTAGATTTGGGGTGAAATTAGAGGGATTTACCATAAAGATAAGGGATATTATGGTTCTTCCATATGAATTATAATTTTGGTTTTATGTATGCCTGAATTTAGGCTAAAAATTAGCATCTTTCTTGTATTGGGAAGGGCATTCTTGAACCTGAAATGGGTGGTGGATTTGTCGTATAGGCCAAATGGGAGGCCAAGAACCTAGTCTTAGATGTTATCCACTCCTATAGACATGTTGGAAGTGCCAATTTTTATCCAAAAATCACCCAAAATTAAGTTCTCAGACTGTAGCTTCAACTTTGACAACATTTGTTATCAGTGTTTTTATGCTCTAGAATAGTAGTGAAAATGCACTTATGGGTGGAAGTGAGTGTCATGGTCATTGAAGCACATGTAATTTGAATATTTAGACATGCTAAAAGTGGTGGATTTTCACCTACCAGTCTTGGAGGAAAATTTTCTAGTTGGAGGTAGAGGATATTATGATGGTAACTTTTGATGAGGATTTGAGCCTTTGAAATGTTGTATCATTCAAGATATAGAACTTTTGGTTAGAATAGGCCTAATTAGGCCTAGTTTGTGAGTTTATATCAAAACAAGTGATAAACAGGACAAGATTAAATTGTTTTGAATTTATGAGGATTTGAAGGGTGATAAAGTGTGCCCTAAAGTGTTCTTACATCTTTAAGAAAGGACACAAGTTAATTAAACAAAGGGGAAAATAGTGAAAATAGGGCTACAAGCTTAGACAAAATATTGTGACTTTGAGGTGTAGAAGGAATGGAACAGATTGTTGGGTCACTTGAGAAGGTTTTAGACAAGTTCATAATGATCACTTAAGACCATCAATGTAATGAATTTGATTCTTAGCAGCTTAAACCAAGGAATGGTCCTAGAGACCTAATGGGCTACATAGTATGAAGGATAGTGAACACCCAAGGAGAAGTATTGAAAGGTAAAGTAGGTTTGGATAATTTAAAGAGGTTTGGGTAGACATGTTTTGACCATTTAAGACCATTCAAGCATTGTGATTGTACTCTTGAAACCTAAAATGGGATTTGGTCCTTGGAACCCAAGGGGTTGTGCCTAATCAAAACTAGTGAAGAGATTATATGCAAGTTTGTCAATAAAATAATGTAAGGAGGTATAGAATGATTTAAAATTATAATGAATTAGTATAACACATTTAGGAGAAGTTTCTCTATATATTCAATAAATAGGTACATGTGTCAAGTGACTAGTAAGCCCAAGAATATTGAAGATCAAGTAATCAAGTACATTGAAATCAGTTGGAATGATGAGTTGTAGAATTATCCTCAATTATATACATCATAAACCAAGGCAAAAGAGGATGATGAATCATTTGTGAAATTTGACCAAGCAAGCATGTGTCACTAGTTTTTGCCAACTATGGCCTATAGGCCAAAATATGTTGGATCTAATCACAAAATTTATTGAAGAGGCTCATTATGACCTACTATACCCATTAAATATATATTTGTGGATTTTTTAGAATGTAAAATATTAATTGTTTTAGTATAGTCAACCTTATGTCAAATCATGATTAACATTGGACCCTACCTTGGATAAATTGGTCAGTTTGGGACATCTACAGGTTGATTCAAAGCATGAAATTTGGTAAGAATGGTTTCCATGACCTACCAAAACATCCCTTGCCATCTTACATCTCTTATAAAGAGAAAAATTTACCTCTATTTTGACACAATTATCTTGCAATCAAGAAGGTAGCCATTGGATATTTTTGGAAGTTTTGTCAGTTCTAGATGCCAAGAAGTAGTTTAGGCATTGATAGGTCTTAAAACTATAGAATATGAAGTTAGAAACCTATATTGTCCTTTATAAGTGATCAGATTTAGGGTTTTTATGTAAAATTTTGAATAAATACAAGTTTTGGCATGAAGGTAGCATGAAGAAAACTCAAGGTAAATTGTGGTAAAAAGGGTCTATAGGACAAAGTACATATCCAAATCACATGAAACATGGTAAGATTGGTATTAATGACCTAATATACCCATATATGAATGCCTACATTTTGGAGTTTTAAGGTGTGTTTTAAAGTTCCAAGCTTAGAGAAGTATTTGAGAATTTTTTTAATATGGTTTTAAACCTATTAAACACATTTTAAGGGTGCTCACACTCCAAACTTCATGTAATCCCCATAGGCAAGCTCAAATCCCCATAGGCAGTCTTTAAGGCATAAAGGTAAAGTTGTTTTTTATCATTAGAAAGGTGTTATGAGATGTTTTATATCTCATCAAGATGTTTTAAATAAAATAATATTAGTGGTAAGGTCAAATTGGTCCTTTGGTCAGTATGTACAAGGCACGAAAAACCCTAGATTAGCAAATTTAACCATGGAAATTTAATGAAACTTTGTAATATTGCTCCCCTATACATGTAAGAGGTGAATAAAAATGTCTTAACTTGATATTGTATGGATATGTATAGATTCTAGGACTGAGGGTTTGGAATAGGGTTAATTAGGCCTAAATGAGGGTAGGTTAATGAAGGAAGTGATAGTTAGAGGTGGAGTTGGGCTATGAAATTTGGCATAGAAATGAAAAAAAATAGATTTTACCTATAAATTCCCTTATAATATATTTGTAAATAATAAATTTTATGTACAAGGAAAAATACAATAAAAAATGGCTATAAGCCTTGAGAGAGCATTGTGTCCATAAGGTGTGGAATAAGAGAATTCTATTATTTGAGTACTTGAAGGGGGTTATACTAGGTATGTTATGATCATCTAAGACCATATGTGATAGCAGGTTGAGCTCTTGAAATATAGACCAAGATTTGGTCCTTGAGACCCAAAGAAGGTGCCTAGGAAGAAACTAGAAAGAGATTGAGAGGAAGTTTGTGAATAAGACATGAATGGAATGAGGTAAAGGATGTATGGAGAGAGGTAAACAAAATAAATGAGGTGATACTAAGATTACAAGGAATACTTACTAGGTGTAAGAAGCTAAATTAAGCCCAAAGAGTCAAAAGAGGAGCTAGCTTGTGAAAGAAGATTTAAATCAAACCATAGTAAGTGAATGTCATCAGTTGGGTTTTGAACCAACTAGTGATGTTTTTGTAAATTTATCCTACATACCTCTATATCATCATACAAACATAAGTCAAATGCAATCACTGATATCCTTTATTTCTTATAAGGGTATAATTTACAACATTATCCTAATAAGTTATTCTCAATCTCATAACATTTATAATCCTTATAAATACTTCAAAACTAATAATTTATAATACTCTAAACATAAGTGATTCAAACAATATTTACTTCATTGGTTTTCTTAAATATTCATGTACAAAATAATAATGCCATGTACGAATGCCATATATAGGCATACAATGTCAATAAAACATGCATTGCCATATAAGCATACGAAAAATTACATCTTGTCTAACAACATAGTATCTAATGTCAAGTGAATACATCATATACACATGTAAAATACCAAAAATACGTATATTTCCATATAGGCATACAAAAATAACATCATCTATAATATCCTAATCATCAAATAGTCTCCCTCTCTTTGCCTTGTTTGAAGAAGACTCTCCTTGGGATGCCCGGCTTGTAGATGGAGATATCCTAAATGCCTTGGATTTATCTAAGGTTTGACTGTGGGTACTACGATTATAGATTACTTATAGTTAAACCTATTCAAATACAAAAATTATTATAAAATTAACAAGTATACATGAAACCAAGTTAAAAAATTCATGTTTTAAATTATAATAAAAAATCATTTAAACATATACTTATCACAATCTCATGTTCCTCCTCAATTTTCTATTGATGCTCAATTAGGTCAGTGCCAAGTTTAGGTACATGAACAATAATGTCAAGTGATGAATAAACATGAGGATTTGTCATAGTAGTCTTCTAAATTAGATTGTCAAATGTCATATAACAACCTTGCATACACAATACATTCATGCATATAAGTTATATCTGCCAAAGTATATAGTAAAATTATTAAAACAAAAGTAATAAATTACAATTCAAAATTACAAGTGAATCTACATACCTCGATGAGTGCCTATGTAAATGACATTTCAATAGCAATGGCTAAGTTTATCTCGACTCGTAATGATGGAGGAGCATCCACCCTAGTCATTAGTTGAAGAAACAACCTAATAATTGATAACTTTGGCAATTCATTGATTAAACAAGTTGATAACAAACTTAGTCTTGCATGAGATATGAAATATATAATGAGGTCATGGGAAGCATGAATGTGACAAGTGGATATGTGCCACATGTGACTTGTATTACCACACTAAAGGCAAAAAATTTCAGTTTCATAAGGGAAAATGATAAGATAATGATGGAGGATCTTTGAGTTAATTTTGTGAAATTGAGTCATTGAATGCAAGTTAGGTGTTTTAACATCCTTGATATGTACCTATATACACTAGTTTGGATGCTTGTATATCTTTGATGAGGTGTATTTCCGATTTTGACATGATTACTCAATCATTATGCATAATTATCTTAAGGAAATGACTTAGTATAGTTGAGGATAGTCTTATGAGTATTGGGGTGATCAAGAAGACCTTAGAAATAGTCATTGTGATAAGACAAGTAACATGTATATGTGTTTGTTGAGAAGTGTGTAAACGGAGTTTTAATCAGATTAAGACACCTAGAGTGATAGGTTGATTTTATGGGGATGTCTATACTTGAACCTTTTAAGAGTGTCTATAACCTTATAAAATAGGTCTCATCAAAATCTAAATAAATATATAGAAAATATAATTGAATATTGTAGACATAAGAGCGAGTGGATAGTCTTCTTTACAAGTGCATGATTTTGGTTGCTTTATAGGTGACATTAGGTTGAATATATATCCTTAGATTTCCCTCAAATTTTTCAAGGGAAGGTATATATGTATACATTACAAGTAGGTTGCGGTCAACAAAGGGTGCTATAGTCTTGTCGACACTCAATATTCATTTTAGGGGGCTTTCCTGATCTAAAAGGTGTTATAATCTTATAGAGTTAGCATGTCACTCGAGTGATGAAAGTGCATGGATATAGATAGGATCTCTCCCCCAAATAGATATAATAGGTCTTTGGGCCCCCTAAGTAGCTGGTGGTAACAAACTACTCAACCCCATCTATCTATATGGGGTTGAGGTCCCCTATTTGTATATGGTCACAAGGCCTATGCCATATACATATAGGCTATAGTTTATAGTTGATGTTCTCCAAACAAACCAATGGGATCTAATGGAAACTCTCCCAACAGACTAATGGAATTGATTAGGTACAATGAGATCAAGAGGCTATGCCATCTAAATTTATAACTCCATAGATAGAGATGAAAGTATTATGCTTAGATGGAATCAAGATGGACATTGAATTGCTAGCTATGACCATTTTGGTTATCAATCATAGATATTGAACCACTATATGTGATTAGGATAACAAGAAATCATGTACCTAGCTATGAGGCCATTATTTAAAAGAAAATAATGGTGTGCATATTGATGAAGACATACTATGTTCAATTGGGAAATTGATAGAAATATATTGCACTAAAAAACTTTTATCAAATGAATTACACACACGCGCGTGCACACATGCACGCACGTGCACACACACACACACACACACACACACACACATCCAATCCTAATGATTGTGATTGACCTGCTATTGGAGCTACAAATAATGGGATATCAATAAGATGTTAAACATTCTATTTTGGTTATTGAAAACATATTTGAGATGAAGAATGAGTTTCTAACAAGTTACGCCAATCCATGTTAAAACATCAAATAATGAAAATTTTAATAAAATTATACTAGGTATTTTATATTTTCTTACATAAAATTTACCAATGATGTAATTAAGGTGTATGAATGTACATCTAGAGTATATAATATTCACTTTAAATTTTACCTCTATAAATGTATATGGTGTCTTACTGACACAGATAGATTTAGTAGGGGTTAGCCCACTACCTAGTTGTGATGTCGAAGGCAACCTCTCCTCCTAGAACACAAAAAAACACATACAGATTATTTAATTTAAATGTGTAAATTAATTTTTACCTTTTTAATTTGTAAATATAACTTAAAAAATTAACATTAAATTTATATAAAATATTCATGCATGTGTGTAGATACTCCCAATGTATCCAAACCAAATGTGTGTGCTAACAACTAATCAGTCAAGACCATATCCTCCAAGCCCATTGAAGTGTCACCATCATCATTTGAAGGTCCAATGCATATATCACCACAACATCTACATGGGTGGGTTCAGTATGACCATTATCTAGAGTATCTCGAGCATCTATCTCTAAAAGTCTACTCATATGATGAATGATTGTATCAATAAGAGAACTAAGTGCATGCAAAGTGTCTATCTCCACAACCTCTATCACCATAGATGGAATCTCAAGATGAAGTGGCTTTTGGGTAGGGATCTTTATAGGTTGATTAGGTGCATAACATGCACTTGGTCGATCCTACATGGAGCCTTTCACTTGGCCATAAAATTCACCATAGTCAAAGTAGTTTGGAATTTGATTGTGGACAAACTCACAATAGATTTTACTCAAAAATTACAAAGGGACCTCATGGTTATTTCAAGGGGGATATTCAAACACCATTCACCATCAATCCCAGAAATTGGCTTTAATCAAATCATGTTTGCATTGGTGGATTGGGAAATGTTTGGTTGTTACGAGAAATGGGGCATTGGTGGTTAGGTCAATAAATAAGGCATACATTTAATAGTTTATTATATTTTTATTCTTCACCTCAGATGCTAACAATTTTTTAGCATAGTAAGCCCTACAACTATCCCTATATGACCTCTATCTATCAATTTGATTCGTTATCAAGTTAATTTTACTTAATACTAACATTAGGTTATTGGACAAATAGGTACGAGGGGTGTTTTTTGAAGTGGGATCCCTCATTCTCCTAATTATCTTCTCAATTTTAGTTTTATTCTCCACTATGTGAGCAACTATATCCTCTTGACTACCTGAGGGATCTAGTAGAACTATAGGAGGGTTAGGTGGAGGGTTGGGAGGGTTAGGAGAGTTGGGAAGAAGGTTAGTTAGAGAATTAGGTGAAGGGTTAGGTGGAGCATGTTGACCTATTGGAGAAAATAAAAAATCAAAAAAATTGATTTAATCTACAAAAAACCTACATTTTCTTCACAGTAGCATCGTTGATTTCATGAATGCAAGCCAAAATGCAAGTTGGAGAGAAAAAGGAATATTTTTGGGCTAAAATACGACCATAAAGCACTAAAATGTGAAAAAAATGAGAGAGGTTGAGGGTTTTTTTGTTTTATAGTTTTAGAAACACGTAGGTGTTATGTTTAGTTATATAAACACATACAAATTATTATAATGTGTACGCATTTATATAAGTAAACATAATGCATATGTGTTATTTTTATAACATGTACACATTATGGCTTAAGAATCTTGAGCCATAACACATATGCATTATAACAATAACTCATATGTGTTATGTTATAATGTTTATGCATAGTGGGTTATGCCTATGGAATTTTCCCCTAACTTTGTGCACATACCCCTATGGGCATTCCAAAATTTAGAGAATCCCATGCCTTATTTGGTGCTATGTGACACATTTACACATGTTTTCACTCTCTTGGTTGTAAGGAGAATCTCTCCAAATGGTTGAGATTTACAAGGCTCTAAATAAATCATGAAACACCATGTATTATGGTTTTCGAATAATTTGTTAGGCTAAGTAAATGACTGGTCATTGTGATGATGTGAGTCACACAAATCTCACCATGTGTCACACTCTAGAAATCTCATGACCTTGCAAGTGTGAAATCAAAAATCTCAAAGTCTTCTTACTTTACTCACATTGTGGTTTCCAAATAATTATTTACTTGTGTGAAATAAAAAATCTCAATGTCTTCTTACTTTAAATCCATAATTACAATTATATACAAATTTGATCAAATATTACATAAGCCATTTTAGTTATTTAGATGAACCAATCTTTTATTATAAGACCAAAACCCATTGATGCATTTATTAATTCAACCATACATTTTTAAGAGGACACATAGTTCACACATTCTTGATAGATGATAATGGTTTCAAGAATACCTTCATATTATAAGAAAACATATTTTAATGATATGCATAATTAAATGATCATTATAACTTATTTAACATTATAAACGAATGAACCCTTTTATAATCTAAGGATCGATAAGGTTCAATAATATGAAACATATATTTTTAAAAGAGAAAAGGGAAACCTTTAATTATAAGTATTATATTTTAATTTAAATAATAGTCCAAGTCTCATTACTTATGTTCATTAAAAATCATCCTCTTGTCTAATTTATACTCTCATGTGTATGCCAACTACCCATAGTAAAAAAATAGTCCATGCACAATATACTTAACATTGTTGTATAACAATGACTTATTTACTACATAAAAATCCATTTATGTACTAATATTCTACAACAAGTCTAAAATAGGAATCAAGGAAACATTTCCAATAGTGTCATTATAGCATCCTACCATATGCCTCCTACTTAGCATTATAAACTTTAACTAATGGTTCTCATCTCTATTGAAATAGAAGTAAAAAATAGTTTATCATTCATTTCTTAAAGTTGTAAGAATTATAATACAAGTGAGAACATGTGTACCATTTTACTAAAATGTATTTTTCATTTTTTGAAATTTCTAACACAAATGGATATCTAATGAGGAGATTATTTGGTTCCATGCTCCACCTGGGCATCTTTACAATGAGTACAACTTGATTAGAAGGGGGTAATGAGGAATCCTTTGACTACTCTATCTAACATTCATTGGATAAGCCACTTTTTTTTATACATTATTATTTTCCCAATTGATAATAAGACATTATTTCATATTATTAGGACTTACTTAGAGAATCAAGCAAGGGAAATAATCTTACATGGTACCAATAGTTAATGATAACAATTATTTTAGCAAACACATGGGGAATATAGTTGAACTCAACTAAGAATAAACCAACTAATAGAATTCAAATGAAATAATATGAAATCAATCAAATCATCAAGGCTAGAAATTATTATAATGAACATACAATTCCCAAAGCCACATCAACTCAAGATTTGAGTACTATCAAGGTATGTAACACGTGAAATAATAATTCAACTATATTTGTTGGAGATATCTCACCACATAGAATACAATGACCCCAAAGACACCAATCTATGACTTAACTACTTATTTATTCCCTAAAGGAGGCCTTTATACTACACAATAAAGAATACTGATGAGCCCAAGGACACTACCAGACATAAGTATTATTCTTATTATTCCTCAACCACCCAAATAAAAACATAAGGAAGAAATTATACAAAATAATAATAATAATAAGTATCATATAAATTTAAAATAGTCCACCCATTGCTTTACAAAAGCACAAATCCATAAAGTAGGTTTCCAATAATAAATATCAGATCAAAGATATTAAAACTATGTTTCATCCCTCAGCATGAGAATTGGAAAAAACAAATTAGTAAGGCTTGTAGTAACAAAACACAGGTTTTTTGTATGCCGTTAAATATAAAATAAGGTTTATACCAATAAAAACTTTCTTGGAACATTACATTTTCACCACAGTATACTACTTTTTTTCTCCTTTTAAACTATTGTATTTTTATTTCTCTATCCTTCCAATAAAGATAATTAATTTATCTCAACTATTATTACTAAAGTTATGTCCTACATTCAACAGTGCATTATAATCTTACTTTTCTTGTATTTTCATTTATGTCAGTGATATTAGAGATCTCAATCTATTTGTTCTAGTCAATGATGAAATAAATAAGGGGAATTATTATGTATTCACCCACTCATGGATTTTAATGGTTCTTTTTGTATAGCTTCTGATATTCCATTTATTCTTTTGACCTAAGGTTATGGATCTCTGCTTACTTATTAATAGTTTATATTTCTCATTGGGATAGAAACCCTTTTCACTTTTCTGGTTTTAATGTTTTGTCATCTTAAATTTGGCACATTAACATGACATACACCATTAGATTTCATTCTTCCTTATTTATGACCATATGCCCATATATTTAAAATATAACATGACTATTTCCATTCAATTGATAACCATTAACTGCTTAAGAGATCAACATATTTCATATTATACTATATACAAGGTGGATGTCTATTGTTGGATCTTCCATTGTACCACATCAAATTAAATACCATCCTATGGGTAATTTACAAATGCATACCGAACTCATATCAATATTGGCACAAGTGTATCTATATTTTCCTATCATTTACACTGAAAACTAGATTCATCATGGTACCTTTATGGTATAATAAGGTGAATCCATAATTATTGATAATTAATGGCATAGAGTAAACAATATCATTATCCATGATGACATATCCATTTTAATAAATTAATAATAAATATCACATCAGCATGGTGAAGGGAAATATAATATTTATTAAATTGATAAAATGCTTAGACATAATTATATTTAAACACAAGTATCTCATAATATTATAATTATTGACTCAAACTAAGAGCTTTATAATTAAAAAAATACATAAATCCATAATAATATAATAATAAACATGATGATGACACCCATGAAAAAAAATTAGGGGTGTTAGGGCAGGGCATTACATGCTCTCCCTTTCAAGAAACTTTGTCTCAAAATTTAAACAAAAAAATGAGGATAAAGGAGATACATTTCAAGAGCCTCTTCCCTAGTAGCATAATTTGTGTTGTATTGGTCACATTAGACCTTCACTTGATAATTTTTTCAACACCAAATCAGAAGTAACCATTGGTCTAAAATTATCATGGGATCTATCTTGAATGAATCCTCAACCATTTCTAAATAAGACCAATAAATCGCATGTGATGGGTCATGTACATAATTCCTTAACACAAAAAGATGAAAAACATCATGTATCCTAAACACACCTCTTGGAGATTCAAGTCAATAATAAATTGGGACAAGTCGTTCTAAAATATCAAATGTTCATACAAGCCATGGCAACAACTTAGGTCCACCACTATTCTAACTTATACTTTTGCTTGGTTTTACTCGCAATAAAAATGATTCTCTAGCCTCAAAAAAATTATCAATCTTATGAGAATTCAAATAATTATTTTGTCAATCTTATGCCTCCTTGAGATGTTTCCAAATATTGAAAAAATTTTATTACATCTCTTTTATCATATGAGGACTGATGATGACATGATCCTTAATCTTATTCCAACTTAAGGGAGTTCTGAAGTTATTCCAACATAATGGAGTTTTGCAAGGTCACCCATACAATGTTGCATAGCTCCGGAGACATATCGATGGGTATTTGATATCTATTATTGTATGAAAACTATACCAAATGTAGATAATTATCCCAATGTGACTATTGGTCCATGGCATATGTCTAGAACATGTCTTCTAAAACTTGAATAACCCTCTCAATCTACCAATGTGTTTAAGGATGGTATGTTGTGTAAGAATTAAACTTGGTGCCAAAAGCTACCTAGAATGTATTCCAAAATTAGGATGTAAACAACAAATGCCTCTTTAAAATGATTTTTAGAAGAACACCATATATATGCACAATTTGATCCATATATAATTGGTAATATCCTCTACATCATGTGTGTCTTTTTTGCTAAGAAATGTGTAACCATAGTGAGTTTATATACAAAAACTACAATGGAATTGTGTCTTCACTTAGTGAGTGGAAACTTGATGATGAAATATATAGACACCACATCCCATTTCCATGCAATAATGTCATGAGCTTACAATAATTTGGCTAGGTATTTATGACCAAATTTCACTTTATGACATTATAAGCATCGAGCAACAAACTCATAAACTTCCATGTTTAGCTTCCATGTTTATTACCACCTAATAATACAAGTTTTAGGGACCTCCATACATTTTATTTTCTATAGGATGAGATAAATAGAAGGTTGTATGTAATTTAAACAATATATGCTCCTTCATGTATCCACTACTAAGCACATAAATGTGTAGGCGATATAATAAAAGTCCATATTCTAGTATGGACTAATCACCATATTTTGGCCAAAGCATGGCACTGTTTTCCTAAATTGTTAAAGTGGCTTATTTATACCAAGTGTCCTACCTTTGAAGTTATAAAATATAACCCATCAAGTAGTCCTTTACAACTGACATATAATGAAAATGTTGCCTTCTATTGAGTGCACCAACCCATTTATTATCTTTCCAATTTATGTAGGTGATGTCAAAATCATACTTGGATAAAAAATCCATCCAACACCTATGAATATCATTCAAGTTTATTTGAGTTGATTATGTGGGTCAAGCTCAGATGGCTAGTTTTAGATTAAAATTAACCAACAAGGTAATGTATCCATATTTTTAGTACATGTACTACTAAATAAATATCAAAATTGTGAATCATATAATTAAAATCAATATCATTGAGCTTCCTTGATTCATAATCAATTACTCGACCTTCTTGAATCAACATTCCATCAATTCCTTTAAGATACACATCAGTGCAAACAAGGAAATCTTTATCCATGTCTAATAATACTAAAATAGGGGATATTGTCAACAACTTATTGACATTTCTAAAACATTTTGTGCATTTATTGGTCCATACTAACTTATTTCATTTTCTCTACATGAATTTGATTGGGGATATAATTATTGAGAATTTCTCAAAAAAAAATTGTATTACCCTGCAAGTTCCATGAAATTTTGAGATTTAGAGAATTTTCTTATCACTGACTAATCCATTATGACACTAATCTTAGCTAGATAGATATAAATAAACTTTTAATAAATAATATGCCCTAGGTATTTCACTTATTTTAGGAAGAAGGTGCACTTAGAAAATTAAAAATAGAGTTTGTTTTCTTTTAAACATTGAAAAAACTTGCCTTAGATACATCTCAGGCTCTTCTTTAGTCTAAGAGGATATCAAAATATCATCAATAAAAATGAGCATAAATTTGTTTACATACTTTCATAATACATTGTTCATGAGACTCATGAACACCATTATTCTGTTTGTGATCCCAAATGGCACCACCACAAACTCACAATGACCATACTAGGTACAAAATGCTTTATTTGATATATCACCTTCCTTAATTCTAAGTTCATGGTATTATGACCATAATTCTATCTTAAAGAAGAGTCATGCTCATTTCATTTGATCATATTTATCATTTACACTTGTCAAGGGGTATCTTTTTTTAATATTTTCCTTGATTAATTATCTATAAATTACACAACATCAACAATGCATCCTTATTATTTATAAAGATTACCGATTCTCCCCATGAAGACATGATGGCTCTTACTAATCCCATATCAATCATATATGTTAAATGTACTCTTAATTCACATAATTCAAGTGTTATAATTTTGTATGGAGCATTTGAAATAGGCTCAGTCCCTGACACTAATGCTATGGAGAAATAGATTTCTCTCTGTGGTGGTAGTCCTATAAAATCTTCCTAAAAACATTAGTAAATTTTTGTAAAATGTGAAATTAGATCATATATGGTCCATCGAAATACTCTAAGATGTTTACAATATATAATTGAATATTTGATGCTTTAATAGTCCATATGATAATGCATAAACTTTTGTAGAAAAACTATGTATGATTTTTTAATATACAATTGACATTTGTTTCTCATGGATCACGTAAGATTCATGACAGTGATAAAAATTAGAGATATGGGTCTTCAAATCCCTTATATTTTAATTGTATGACTATTATCATCTAAACATCTAACATGCTTAAAATAATTCATCATTACTTTGTAGGCCTCTAACAAGTCAATCGCATGTACTATATTGTATGACCCTCGAGTGGTGAAATAGAGGTCCACTTTGGTGATGAAATTTATCAAATTTAATTTAAAATCCCTTCCCACAAAGGTAATGGATTGATTGGTTCCTGAGACCATATCCATGCTACCTAGGATATCTAGTTTCATACTTTCCAAGCCAAACCTTAGAATAATTATTAGTGAAATAAAACTTGTAGCACCTGGGTATATTAAAAAAATCACAATAATAGAACCAATATTACCTATAGTTTCGACCAAAATGGTTTGGTGTTGGGCTTGATGACTATCGATAGTTACTTTAATGTAGTGGTTGCAACCATCATTTCTAGAATATTTTTACCTATCCTAGGTTGTTAGCATGTAGGAACATTGTGGGCATTTCTAAACATAATGAGGTCCACCACAAATTAAAAACTTGGTGTGTTTTCTTTTTTACTTCCCTTCAGCGATTACACCCTTTGTTTCACCTTTATTATACTACCCTAGAATATTCTAACCTCTCATAGGTTCATTTTTTGTATACTTAGGGGGTTGAGTATCATATTGCCTTCTTGAAAATCCATTCATTAGGAAATCATATTTTCCATGTTACTACTCCTATGTTTTTTGGCAATCAAAACCACCATGAGTATAAGGAGAAAACACCTTCTTATGTGTCTCTTTTTAGCATTATATTTCTCCTATAACTTGGCCTTTATGACCTCATGATCTATTAGTTGAGATTTTCTTACATAGTAGATTCAAAATTACAAACCCTATTTCCAATCATAGCTGAAAGTCCACTCAAATATTTATTGAATTTTTTTGGCTCATCCTTGATGTTTCCTAAATATTTAATAAATCCTAATAAACATGCATCATATTCTTATATAGTATTTTCATCTTGCCTAAGGTTTTGGAACTCATTGATTATATCATTGAAGTAAGTATACAACAAATATTGGAATTGAAATAAATCCTCAAGCCTTTCCCAAATGACTATGGACATATCCATGTTCTCCATTCTCTCTTGATAGTCCCATGATAGGGTTACTTTATCATTAAACTTTGAAATATCCAACCTATCCTTACTATTACTATAATATTCACTCAATCCAAAGTATCTTTTCATGCTTACTAGCCAAGTTTCAACCTCGCTACCAAATTTTCACCCATTCAACTTTGGAGGACTTCCATTCTTTAGTTCACAAGTGTTCCCATTCATTACTTAATATATGTAATCATTGTCATGAGATCCTTTAGTGGACACTCATCAAAGAACTAGGTTGGGATATCTCTATTGGTGAACACTATGTTCATTCTCTCATGAAACATTTAATGATCCACTCCCATTCTATTATTTTTATATGGAATAATTTTATATCAGAGGTCTCTAAGCACTACCAAGATTTCCAAATAATTGGGTCTAGTTATTACAACCTCTTATTTATCTTCATAATATTCCTCGTGTATCACCACTTATAATTAAGTTTTTTGGTCTTTTACCCATCTAGTCTGATCATGAATAATCTTATATACCTAGAATACATGATAAAATATAATCAAATTTATTATGTAAGGTAAATCCTTCCAAGAAATTTAGAATTTTAACTATCAACACAACTTTAGTAAAATGTAGAGTTGGTCCAAAAGGCCTAAACTTATAAATCATTCTCTTAAACTAATGTGTAACACCCTCATTTTCCACATAAAACTAAGTATAATTTTTTATTTAGTGACAACAAAACATACTAATAACTTTCCATAGAGTTGAAAACTCACAACATAACATACATATATAATATCATAATGCAGTCTCATAGAAACATCCATAGTTACTCTATCAAATTAATATGGATAAGGTAGACAAGTCAAAATATCACTAGAATGTTCTTGATTATGATCCTATAACTTGTTGGTTATGGGTTCACAATATAATAACTCATCTAGGTTTTATCTAGGACAATGATACTTAATGATAGAATCATACACCAAAAATCCTATATAACACCTATAAAATCACTTAAGTTTTCTTCCAAGCATGAAATTTCATTGGTTTCCCTCAACAACTAATTTCCATTTTTTAATTTAAGATTAATTTAAATATTATGGAAATTTAATATTTATCTACACCATTTCAACTTGAATTTGGTCTCTTTTAATTAAATCATCTAATAAAATAGTTTGGATCAAATGCCTACTT
The DNA here is from genome assembly GCA_037957365.1 of Torreya grandis. Lineage (NCBI taxonomy): Eukaryota > Viridiplantae > Streptophyta > Pinopsida > Cupressales > Taxaceae > Torreya > Torreya grandis. Next base: position 195,391 of record JARHVA010008522.1, on the reverse strand, counting down.
GGTGCCACAATGATGTTGACCACTTGTGTATATTATATTGATCCCATCAACTTTAGTTTAATGGATTTTCCCTTAGTAGTAGATTTAACATCAACTCAAGATTTTAAGATTTATACATTGATAAGTTTTTACTCATAGCCTTCTTTCCACCTATCACTCTCTATTTATCTCAAAAAATTCTACTTGGTCATAGTCTAGGTTGATTTATGAATCCACATGGCACATTCATGTACCTCATTGATGTATGTGTTCAAGCATGTAGATGGTCTAAGTTGAGATAATCCAATGATATGCTCAGTTACATGCAATATATTTATGATCATCCTTAAACTTATGATTTTAATGAGTGAAGAAACATAAAAAAAAAAACATTTAAGGTAAAATAATGCAATTATGAACATCAATTTTACATACTTATCTTGTGCCTTATTCCACATAGTTTTGACCGCTTACTCTATTTTATATGTGGATGAACCATTCCCATAATTATATTAATGATCAAATAATTTCCCTATTTCTCATGAAAAATAATTTAGGCTTATCCATAGATTTATCCATACTCTCAGGTCCATTGTTTGTGATTGTAGTACAACATCACTCGATTTGGAAAAGATCACTCCCTCAGAGTGCCTAGTTCCACCACTCTTATCCTCCCACCACACAAAGACTAATATAACAAATTAAAATTAATGTAATGCATTTCCCCCCAAGTTTAGCAATCCCCATCTAAAAGAATTCCTTATTTATCAATATAGATACACATTTCAAGTCATTTTTCATGTGTAATAGGGTTCCATATTAAAAAGCACTAGAACTAAAATTGCACATTAAGAGTGAATTCCCTATTTCTCCAAATTATATATGAATACATCCCTAGTATCATTTATCTAAATTATAAATATGATTATAAGGTTAAACATTGAGATAAATTCTGGATACACTTAGAAGGTTAAGAGTCATGGTTGAAGCACTTAATCACAGTAGGATTAAACTAGTAAATAGAATTTTGCACTTGTATTTCACACACACCATCATATTATGGGATAAATACATGGATTATTAAGCCTCTTTGGATTATATGTATGTATCCATCACTCAATATAGGGGGTTTTGAGGTCAAGCACAACTTTAAACACTAACCATTTTTATATAGTGATTATATTTTTCCTCTTGATATATTGATCTAGGATTACAAGTGAAGGAGAAGATATAAAATGGTTTTCATGAAGGATAAAAGGTTATTTCATAGTCAACATAACATAGAGAATAAAGTGAACATGTCATAGAAAAATCATAATTAGATAATCTATAGTACACTAGTGTTCCCTAAATATAATATTGCACCACGCCCCTATGTAGATATAACACTCTTATCTAAAGATCCTAAGAAACCTTGCTTCATATTTGAAGTTAGTAAACATAGTCACATAGCCTATTTTCTAGTCTCAATCAAAATCATGCATTTATATTTTCCACCTAAGTTTTATTTCTTTGGTATTTTTCTCTTTTAGCATATTTTTTAATTTAAAAAGTTCCAAATCAGTTTGTGTCATTTATTACATATCTGTAGCATTCTAATTTTACACAATAGTTTATCTATTCTAAGAAATTAATTCACTTATTTTTATAAAATTTGATAAAAAATTATTGGTGAACATGCTTATTATTCAAATTTTAAAAACTCTAATCATATATTTTTTCTAGCATATTTATCCTTGTTTTTATTATTTCCAATTGTTGGTTTAAGACTTTCAATTTGATAAATTATTCAATAACCCCAATATTATAAGTTTTATTTATAATTTCATCAAAGTTAAGAATTTTTTTTCTATCTACCTTAGATTTAGTAATACAATAAGTTTTTTTTAAGTTGAATACTTTCATATTTCAGTCAATAACACCATATAGAAGAAGTAATTGGTAAATTTGATGACACAAATAAATAACATTTACAAGGATATCATTCAAAGAATAAATATATGAAATATATAATTATAAAATTATTCCATAAGAAATTAAGAAATCATTTGAAGGCCAATCTTATAAAAATTCTAACCCTACGGATACAATGAATATAGAATTTGTACCACCATTTACTTGAGGGAAATCTAAGGGCTTCAACACCTTAATATGCCAATTCACACTCATTCATTAGGATCACTATGTTTGATTAGAATAAAATCTTCTTATACCAATGCTTAATATTTTATACATGAGATTCAATACAAACTAAGGTGTTACATTTGGATCAAGGTGATTTGAAACCTACACAAACACTATATTCTTACATTTTACTTCACACTCCATTCTCACATCATACAAAATTATATATTCTACCTACATTTTTTTGGCACCCAATATTACACTATATGATGAAAAGGGTGACCCCAAACAACATATAAGATATTTTTATGCAACATTTTTGGACTATGTGTTCCATGATAGTTTATTGACCAAGTTATTCACATGGATTCTACAACTATATTCTATATAATGGTTTTTAAATTTACCTCATCAATCAATGCATGCATTCAATCCATAGAGAATTTGAGCATTCACACTACCAAGATCAATAAAGGAGGCAAGATTATCTCCCAAGAGTGAATTTATTTAAAGCTAAAATAAAATACCAAAATACTAAAGTTACAAGAATAGATATTGGAGAAAATCTCATTATAAAAATAATAATGATTGCTCCAAGGAAAGTACATGTGTATAATAAAGAAGGTGGTGATGCATTGTTATGAACAAATATAAATTGAATAAGGTATACCTTAAGAGGTAAGATATGAAAGGTAATTATATATTGTGCAAGTTGTGAAAATATAGTTTCTAAAGATATATTTGAGAAACTAGGTTTGCAGTGTGAAAAGCATCTTAATTATAACATCCCCACTGGGATCTACTTAGAAATACATGATTAAAAAATAAATAAACAATGTATTCTTTCATTATAATTCACCATGAGAATCTAATTATTTATATAGATAAAACATTCTAATTATGTCATCTGCAAAATAAGCATGTAACATCTACCTAATACATATCACTAAATTAGATGAAACACAACTTAACTAAATATAGAAAGTAATTATAAATAACTAGCCATGGATGGTACAATTATAAAACCACTATTTTCATGATAAAATAAGTAAATAATTATATCTCACCATAATAAAGTTTTAATAATAATTAATATAATATAATGTATAAGATACAAGGCTCCACAAAACATGAGTTCCCCGACTCTAGTATCTATGGCAATCTCAAATGTCATCTCCAAGGAAGTGTTGTTGTGAGGATGGAGAGCATCATTCGATCATATCTCCACACCAAAAATAGACCATATATCCTCCATACAATCCCTCATTAGGAAATGGCCCTCCTTTCATCTATGAGTAGATAGTGATGATGTGAGAATCTAGAGAGACAATTTAGTACCCGCATGCTATATGATTTATAATAACATGAAGTGTACCTGTTAACCAAATTTAACCCTTGGTAAAATTTATTTAACCCCATATATATTCAAAAACCCTATAAGGTCTTGATAAGTCATAAAATGGTCACATGGTCATGTTTAGGGTCACTTAATATGTTTCACTTTTGTCATATATATCATTGTCCTAATTTTCCTTTAGGTCACCTTTTGGTCATTATAGGGTAATTTGTATGTAATTTTCATGAAATGACAAATTTAAAAGTTCACTATAACATCTAAGGTATTATTTTAGTGTTAGGATTCAGTTTGAAATTGAAGAAATGCAGGTTCAACATGGATTCAAGAAGATAATTGTAAAATAGGCAGTTAAAGGTAGTTGTGCATACAAAGATAAACACCTATCACATGGAAAGATTTATGAGGATGTATGTAGGTAAATATAATTATTTTTTAGTCTTTCTAAGTGTCAATAGTTTCAAATTTTGAAAAAATCAGTCTATCTCCCTTATCATTCTCCTAGACAAGGTTAAATAGGTCAACTAATTTACTCTCAGTACGAATAGAAGGGGAGGAGTTGAGATGAATACTTTTAGTGGATGAAATTAGTATTCATTTAATTCCTTTCCATGGAAATATTTCTATTAATGGTGGTATTTTATTTGATGAAACATCCTTAAGAATGATAGTGATTCTAATCGGCTTATACATTCCTATTGGATCCAATTTTCTTTTCTATTTGATTTGATCTAAGAAAAATAGGTGATGTTTGTGTAATTTTAGAGTATGACCATAATTTTCATGTGGATTAAAACTAGTTTGAATTTTTGGATGTGAAAATATTAGTAGAACCACTCTCATTGAGCTAGAAATTGACATCATGGTCTGTAGGATAGGGTTATGTCAATGACAATGTTGTGTCCTCTTATGTGTGATTTCAAGTCAATGATAAAATGTTGTTTTCACTTATTGCATAGCATGAATGATCCATATTTCCCATTTATAATATTTTAAGTTGATAGAGATGAATTTATAATACACTAAGTGAAGAATGATCAGATATCTGATGTACATAGTCACTTACAGTCACCTATAGGTGTGTACAAAGTAATGCAAGGCTAATCAAAACCCCAAGAATAGGTTATGTACATTATAAAGGCTTGAGTGGAGGTTATAAAGTTTATTCATTGCTCATTGTGTTAATATTATATTTAAATTAGACCTTTAATTCAACCAAAGTAAGAAATTTTCAATGAGCTAAACTTACCTTAATTTCTTCGAATGAGTTTTTACTCTTACAAGATGTCACCCATGGGTAATATTTGATGAGGTCTAAGCAAGTCCAATCACTTTACTCTTGTAGCATAGATGGAGATGTTACTCCTCAAAATTAAAAGAAGTTTCTAAGTTATAAATAATGAGGGCTGAATGAGCTTTCAATTCAGGCAAGTTTTCACTATAGACACTCAGTGAGCTATAGTAATAAAAGGCCACATGAACCTATAACCTACAAGTAACAATTGGTTCATTTCTGATAATGGTATGAAGGCATTAACTTCAATAATCAATGATTATATTCAAGTGTGATGGCTTTAATTATTGGAAGAGAAAAAGATATATTATCCTTAAAAAATAAAATTCCCGCCTATAGGAATCTCATAGCTCCTCCTAAAGGTAACATCTACAGTTTGATTTCATACTTATGGTCCATAGATGGTAATGGTATGATAAAATTATGTCAAAGGTATGAGATGATATCGTATAGGTGTGTAAGGTTCCTAGTTACCTTATAAATAAGTATAAGGATGAAACATAATGCATAGGCATATAGACACCTCTAGGAGTCTCAATTTCCCAAATATACATACCTATAGGTGACATAGTCAATAGAGTAGTTTTACCTAATGGAGAGCTTCAATTGGGAAGTATGAAAAATTTTATGTTAGAGGGGCATGTTTGGAACCACTATCATAGTGGTAATGACAAATTAGTAGGTTTTCCAAATAATTAAGGATCTCAATCTATAATGTTGAGCCTTAAACACAATCAGTCTAAAACCCTGCATAGAACACTATACACAACCATAGGAATTAATAGTTAGTATTGAATAATTTGGAAGTTTGAGGGTCCTAAATTTATGATAAAGTTTTTAAAATTGAAATAGAGTGTCAAAATGACTCAATATATCCTTCCATAATCTCACTTTATTGTAATGAATAGGGGAGATACCCTTTATTTTATCTCAGACAGAGGGCACTCCCTAAACTCCATAACCTATAAACCTAACACATTTGGGATTAAAATATGAAGTGAATATCCAAGAATGTACTGAGAGAGGGTGTGTGAGGTTGTTTATAATGAAAAAAAGTGTTGAAGGTCCCTTATAGTCATGATAAGCACTCACAACTAGCTATACACTCAGAACTATAGTCTAGATCTATTAGGCTTAGAACTAGGCCTAAACCCTCTAGGTGCCTTTGTTGATTCATATGAATATATGATCCTTCTAAGTCATGTGATAAATTCTATATGATAATTTAGAGTTGATTGGACTCACTTTTTTTTAAAATAAAGTCCAAAATTGGCCATTTTGACCCAAACCTCTCTCAGACATACATAGAACACAGTCAAGAGCTTGAGAAGCCATGTTCATTTGATCACACCTATACGAAATATTTTTTGGGTTTTAGATGTCTGGTTTTTATGAATCATTACTAAGAGTTAGAACAACCATAAACCCTCCAAGAACCTTGATTTGAACCCGATGGAGAAGATATAAAGAGTGATACATTAAAAATTTGGTAAAATATCCATGAAATTGTTTGTAACATTTATATCACTCTCCCAAGATCTATGACATTCACTTTTTCCATACAATCCTTTGTATAAATAGGCTTAATTCTTTATCTTTTATAGGATTTGAAGTGTGTTGTAGGTACAAAGGAGAATGGACAAGTAAGAATCATTCTAAGATTTTTGTAAGGGCTTGTTACATATTATAAAACTCAATTCTCATCATGGTTGTGAATTAAAACCTCTCTGCTACAATTTTCATTTTAATCAGTCTAAATGAGATAGTGGGAAGAAGTGACTCCCTAGTAAGATAGTGATCAAGGTGACATGGAAAATTTTGAGGTATGTTTGATAGACTAGAGGATATGATTGATTTGAATATATGTCCTAAAAACTCTACAATTTTATCCATGAGAAACTTCAATTCACTTAGGTGACAAGTGTGAAGAAAGACTTAGAACACTAGTGATGAATTACTGTAGGTAGTAAATGACAAGTGACAAGGATGAGTCCATTAGTTAGATATGTGTAGATGACCTGATATAACCTAATTTATATCTTATTTTTTTATGGTATATGTGTCAAGGATTCATATGATGACAATTAAGTGAACCCCTCACCATTATGAAGGTAGTTTCAAAACAAGACAATGAAGAGTTTTATGTCAACTTGAGGAAGGTGCTATGTTTTAGATTGACAAATGTTTATAACTTCATAGCATATTATCCTCTTAATTATATGTCATTTTAACTTTTTATCATAGTTTTACACTTGGTCTTGTGACCTTTGAGCATCACTTCTCTCTCCTCTCATATGTTTAATATATTCAAGCTTTTTTGGCTTTGTAATGGATCCACAAATGGTATGGCAAAGCCCTACTAGTTTTGACACCTCATTTTACTTTGAATACTTTTTTTTTGAAGATGATTCATTATATGAAATCTCTTACCTAAGTGTGTTAAGTGGTATGTGTGGTTGACAAGTGATGAATATGATATCCTTGATTCCATTTTAAATCTTGCATGTTTGTATGAATGATATCTCTTCTAATAGGTTTCATAACGTGTATTGTTTGTTAAGTGTGTCTTGAAGTATGAGAGTGAATAGTAGTGTCTTTTATTATAACTTATTTTCACCCACTTATAGATAGGCATAACAATCTACCTCTATGATAAATATTGATGCTATAAGTACATATAGTTGATGTCAGTTTGAGTAGTCTTCTTTCTTAAGTGTATATGCAAGTGTGTTGTCTAGAGTTATATTTATTGTATCTCCCCATTAGCATAGGTTTATTTTATGTCTCATTCTTCCCTTTTTTTCCCAATAGTTATTAGCCTAGAGTAGTGTGAGTCTAGAATATAAATCAAAGGAGATAGCCCTTTCAAACCTAGAGATCTATCTCTTTTAGTATCTTGCCTATGAAGCGAGATAGTTCCATGTTGTACTGAAATTTAGAAGGTCTACTTGAATTATATAGGGTGAAATTTTGGGCTAAAATAGTTTTGGAATTCCCAATGGGACATGAAATGAATGAAGTTTGTTTAATGTAGATGATGGATTTGACAACAAGGAACTATAACAATCCACTTCTTGCAATATCTAGTGAATCCAACGTTTCAATCTTGGTTACAAACTAGTGCACTCTTTCATAACTAAATTAAACACAAGGTCTCTCACTAAATGCATACCTTTTTAATTTAAATAACTTCCTCCTTATTACTACAAAGCAAGTAGATATAAAAACATTCATCCCTATCCAAATAAGTCATATCTTACTCCCAAACCCATAAGAAATTTCTTTATTCCCCCATTCTTGCAAAGTCCTAAGGCCACTATTGAAAGGAACCATCCTTTTGTTTCCTTCAATGGCTATATCCATATAAAACTTTTTCAATATTATGATATCCCCATATCTTCCCTTAAAAGTGTTCCATCATACATTGGTGAGTCTTCCATCACACCTATTGATAATATAAGAAATATTGTTGATTTATGCAATATCCATCATATGATAGAGGAGAACAATGCAATCAGGTTGTTAGTTGTCTCATTCAAAGGGAAAGATTTTTAATATTATGGAACATTAGCACCTAAATAAATCACCACTTGGGATGAGTTAGGAGATGCATTGAGAATAAGATTTGAGGACAAGAGTGACAACTTGTCACTAATAGAGCAGTTGATCACCATTAGGAGAGCACCTCAAGAATTCATTCAAGGATTTAACATAATATTTTAGAAGACATGGAATAGAATCCCAATCTTGGTAAGACCAAAAACTCACCAAACTTTCTTATACTATCATAAAGTATTTGATAGTGACATTTCAATGATAATACAATCTATGGGAGGTAACACTCTTTCTAATGCCTATGAAATGACCATTAGAGTAGAGAATTATTTTATTTAGGCTAGGAAGATATATATAAAACCTCCCATGCCCTTATTTCCTTATTTTCAAAATTCTACACCTACTATTGCTCTTATTCCCACACCTAAACACAAGCTTGCTTCCACTAGTTAACTAATCAAATCCAATGAGGTAGATGAGATGAGAGCTATAAATAAATAGATCCGAGATCTAAGGAGGATTATCCAACAACATAAAATCAAGCCATTCCAAATTCACTATCAGTCTAATCAATCCTACCATAACTATTAAGGCAATAGACCTCCTTTCCAAGGTCAGCCTCAAGGTCAAATACACTTGATCCAATCAAATCCATATGGTGGATTTAACCTCAATACTCTTTCTAACCCAAGGATACTAGTGCCTAATCAAAATAAACTTTCCCAAGAGAATAATATTTAACCTTCATTATATCAACCTTATGGTCCATCTCCCTATGTAAATGAGTCCTTCAACCAAACCCTCATGGTAAATTTGGTAACTATGCAAACTATTAATCAAGATTAAGTACCAAATGGAGGAATGAATAATGGTAAGGGTGATAAAGAGGGGTCTATATTTGGAAATTAGAAGAAATATGACTCATGTGAATTTAATTATCAAGGTCATTCAATCATTTATCCAGGTTATATAGCTTCAAACACAAGGAGCAAGAGGAAGGCAGCCAAAAATGTTCAAGGGGATACTAATGGTGCTTCAATTAATGTTTAAAAAATCATAAGGGAAGGTATGCATAATGTCATTCCAAATGCACAAATAAGTCAAAGAGATTATAATGTCAGAAATGATTTCATACCTTAGAATTCTCAAGGTGTAAGCAACACCATTCCTCCTAGTGGACAAGCAAAATTTAGTGGTCCTTTCACTAACATTATGGAGTAGATGAAGAGGTATCATGTGAATGTGTTAATTTGGGATACATTGTTAATACCTAGAAAAGTAGACCTACTTCAAAAGGATCTCTCCAAGCTCAATTTGAAAACCAAATAACCTAGCCAAAGAGAAGAAACCTTGATAAACACCATGAATACAAGTGAAGCATAGTCAACCAAAGTTGAAAAGGTAGAAAAACCTCCTCTATTATATTTATCTATAATTATTGGAGATTACTTGGTACATAATTGACTTATTGATAGTGGAACTAGTACTTGTGTCATGCCCAAGCAAGTAGATGACAAATTGAACTTGAAGTATGAGCCTTTTGCTAAAGTAGTGCTACAATTAGATGGGTCAGCTACTAAGACCATTGACATAATCAAAGGTTTTCAATTGGTTCTTCATGCTTGTCCTACATTCACCATTTATCAATATGTTGTATTGGTAGATGTTCCTCCTCTTTTTTCAATTTTTTTTTCAAGAGAATTCACTAGTAAAATTGGAGGATATCTGAATTTAAACTAGTCCTATATGGGTTTTAGGACTAGATATGGTACAAAAGTGACAATCAAGTCTAATTTATTTATAGTTTTCATGTTGAAATTTATGTGGCTTAGACTTCTAACATGAATTGTAAAGTGATTGAAGAAGATAATCACCCTAGTGATCGATAGCCACTAACTCTCCTTGATGGCATATCTAATTTGTATCTTGATGAGTGGGGAGCTGATCAAGGTGAATTTGAAGAAATTGGTCTTGGAAATTACATAATTAATGAGGATTATGATGGATTAATTGAGTCAGATCATGACAAAATTATGGAGCAAGTTTCATGGGGAAACTATCTTGTACACATGGGTGATGATGTTGAGCTCTTAGTTATGACAAATCATGATAGTCTTGGTAAATGCTAAATTATACATGCAAAGGAAGAGAACATTCATGAAACTAAACCTTAAGATGAAGTGGATGATATGTGGTAAAAATTATATTCCATTGTGTAGGAAATTGAGGAGTTGAGAAGGCCTTCAATTTTTAAAAATGAGTATAGATGTGATGAAGTCAATCATGTTTCCAATGAGTACAAGGAAGATATTGAGATCTCTATCAAGAAAAAAGAAACCTTGGAAGAATCTGATGAGGTTGATGAGAATAAATAAAAGATAGAGGTCTCTGCCAGACAAAGAATAACTTTGATAGACCAAGTAGTGTTTGATTAATAAGAAGATAGCCTTGAGGGTTCCAAACAATAGACATGTCTTGTCTCAATTGCATTTGATGTTTAAAAATATTTTATGATCTCCAATGATCAAATTAAAGAATATCAAGTGAAAATGATAAAATATAATCACACTGCCACCTAAACAAGTTTCTTGGAGAGATGAATGAAGTGTTCTTGAGTACTCCAAATGAAAAAATTACAGTCAGGACAAGACTCAACCATGGTAAGTATTTTATTATCTCCACAAACAAAGTTCATTGACAAATATACATCATATGATAGACTATTTTCTTAGAGAAGTAGTGATGAAAGAAGCATTGTATTTAACCTTGTTTGAATCAATGAAGAATGTTATTCACCTCAAATGACTTGAGGTATTTTACATACTAGGATAGGTGTGTTTTCTTTCAGTTGGTCTGTGTTTTCCCCAAGTGTTCATGAGAAAAAAATTATGTGTCTTATTTCTTATCTTGTGTGCTTGTTTCGTTATTGTGTCTAGTTTGTTTGGTGTCCTTTAAAATTCTTATCAATGTCAATAAAAGTGTATAGGTGACTCCATTTCCTAAGGATAGGAGAAGGAAATTGGTTCTTAGCATAGTAGGATTGCTACCCCTAGGAAATCACTAAAATGTTGGCTTAATTTGACCCTTGGTAAAATTTATTCAACCCATTATATATTTAAAATTACTATAGGGTAGATTAGTAAGTCATAAAATGGTCACATGGTCATGTTTAGGGTCACTTAATATGTTTCACTTTTGTCATATATGTCGTTGTCATAATTTTTCTTTAGGTCACATTTTGGTCATTCTAGGGGAAGTTGTACATAATTTTTATGAAGAAAAAATTATCAAAGTGTATTCCAACATCCAAGGTGTCAGTTGAGTGTTAGGAGTCAATTTGAAACTAAATAAATGCAATTTAAACATGGATTCAATAAGATAATTGTAAAACAAGAAGTTAAAGTTAGTTGTATGGACAAGGACAACCACCTAGCATGTGGGAAGATTTAGGAGGATCTCTATATGCCCCCACAAGTTTTTTATAGGATTGAGAAGCTTAAGAAGTTTTAAATTTGGAAAAAAATAGTCCATCTCCCTCATTTCTCTCCCAAACAAGGTCAAACAAATCAACTAGTTTACTCTCAATACAGATAAGAGGGGAGAAGTTGAGCTAAATAATTTTGGTGGATGAAACTAATATTTATTTCCTTCCTTTTCATGTAAATATTTCCAATAATTTTGGTCTATAAATCATGAACTATCCTTAATAATTCTAGTGACTCTAATCTACATGAACATTCCCATTGGCTCTAGTTTTCTTATTTGTTTGCTTTGATATGAACAAACCAAGTGATGTGTGTACTTTAAGAGTATGAACATCCTTTTCATGTGGTTTTAAAAATAGTATACACATGTGGATATGAAAGGATTAGTAGAACCACTCTCATTGAGCTATAAGTTGACATCATGGTCTGTAGGAAAGGGTTTTATCAATTTCAATGTCATAACCTCCTATGTGTCATTTCAAGTCAATGCTAATATGTTATTTGGAATTCATAAATAGCATTAATGGTCTATATTTTTCCATTAATAATCTTTTAATTTTATGTATATGAACTTCCAATATTATATTTTTCCATTAATAATATTTTAATTTGATGTATATGGATTTCTAATACACTAAGTCAATAATGATCAAACTTCTAATGTACACAATCACTTACAATCACCTCTAGGTGTCTAAAAAGGACTATAAGGCTACTCAAAACCTAAGTAATTCCAAAGACTTGAATGGGGGTTCTCAATTATATCTAGGGCTCATAGTGTTAATATTGAATTCAAATCAAACCTTTCAATCAACCAAAGTGAGAAAGTTTCAAATGAGCTAAACTTACGTAACTTTCTCTAAATGAGTTTTTGCTCTTACAAGATGTCACCTGTGGGTAAGAGTTGATGAGGTCTAAACAAGTCCAATCAATTCAATCTTGTAGCCTACATGAATATGTTACTCCTCAAAATGAAATGAATTTTTTAAGTCAAAGAGAATGAGTGTTGAATGAGATTTTAATAGTATCTTACTGTAGACTCTCAGTGAGCTACAATGTTAAAGGCCACATGAACCTATAACTTACAAGTACCAACTAGTTCATTGATGATAATGGTATGAAGGAATGGTATATAATAATAAATGATTATATTAATGTGTGATGTATATAATGAATGGAAGAGAAGCAAATATGTGATCCTCAAATAATAAAATGCCAACCTATAAGAATCTCATAGCTCCTCCTAAGGTGACATCCGTAGTCTGACTATAGACCTATGGTCTATGGATGGCAATGGTATGAGAACATGATGTCAAATATATTATATGAGATCATATAGTTGTGTAAGGTTACTATTGACCTAATATATAATTTTAATTATGAAACACAATTCTCAAGCATATAAACACCTATAGGAGTATCATATACATACATATAGGTGACACAGTGAGTAAACTAGTTTCACCTAATGGAGAGCTACCATTTGGAAGTATGAAAAAGTGTATGAAGGATGAACATGTTTGGTACCACTCTCACAGTGGTGATGAAAAACTACCAGGTGTTCCAAATAAGTAAGGATATCAATCTACAGTGTTGAGCCTCAAACACAGTCAGTCTAAAACCTTGCATAGAACATTATACACAGTCACAAGAATTAATAGCTAGTATTGAGAAATTTGGAGGTTTGAGGGTTATAAAATTGAGATAAAGTTTTTAAAATTGAAATAGATTGTAATAATGACTCAATTTATCCTTCCATAATATCACTTTAGTCTTATGAATAGGGGAGATACCCTTTATTTTGTCTCAAACAGAGGGCACTCCCTAAACTGCATAACCTGCAGAACTAACACATTAAGGATTAAAATATGAAGTAAAGAGCCAAGAATGAATTCAAATAGGGTGTGTGGGGTTGGTTATAATGTGATTTTTTTTTAAATTCCTCATAAATTCATGAGAAGGATGTACAATTAGCTATACACTCAGAACTACCATCTAGATCTATTAGGCTTAGAACTAGGCCTAAAACCTCCACGTGCCTTAATTCATATGATTATAAAATCCTTATAATTCATGTGATAACTTGAAGAAGATAATTGAGATTTGATTTGACTCACTTGTTTTTAGAAGAGAATCCAAAATTGGTCATTTCTACCAAAATCTCTCTCAGACCTACTCAGAATGCAATCAAAAGCTCAAGAAGCCATGTTCATTTCCTCACACCTATACAAATGAGATGCATGATACCTCAAGGAGTTATAAATATTTTAATGGGTCTATATCTTATATTAAATTAAATTTTTTTGGGATTTATATGTTTTCTTTTTATGAATCATCACTAAGACTCAACGTAAACAAAAAAACCCCCCTTGAATGTTGATTTCAACACGATGGAGAAGATATAGAGAGTGATGCATTAAAAAAGTGTTTAAATGGCCATGAAATTGTTTTTAACATGTCTATCACTCTCTTAATATCCATGAAATTCACTTTTTCCATACCATCACTTGTACAGATAGGTTTAATTCTCTATCATTTTCAATATTTAAAGTGTGTTGTAGGTACATAGGAGAATGAACATGTGAGAATAATTGTAGGCACTATGTAGGGACTTGATAGATATTATTAGCTCAATTATAACCATGGTTTTGAATTAAAACATCTCTACTACACCTTGCATTAGAAGTAGTCTAAATGAGACAGTGATAAGGAAAAATATTATTTGAAAATGTGTCCTAACACCTATACAATGTATCTCCATGAGAAACTACAAGTCACTTAGATGACAAGTGTGAAGATAGAAATAGAAGGCTAGTGATGAATGACTACAGGTAGTGAACAACAAGTGACAAGGATGAGTCCATGAGTTAGAGATGTGTAGATGGCCTGCACTAACCTCATTTCAATCTTATCATGTTAGGGGATATGTGTTAATTATTCCTATGGAAGTTTTTATACAATAAAGTGAACCCCTTCCCATCATGAAGTCAGTTTCAAAACAAGATAATGAAGAGTTCTATGCCAATATGAGGAAGGTGATATGTTTCAAATTGACACATGTTCATGAAAAATTTATAGCCTATTATCCATTTCATTATATGGAATTTTAATTGTTTATCATAGTTTTACACTTAGTATTATGACCTTTGAGCTTCAATTCTTCTCTCTCCTCTCATATGTTCTATATATTCAAGCCTTTTTGGCTTTGTAATGGATCCACAATCGGTATGGTTAATCCTTACTAGTTTGACACCTCATTTTCATTTGAATATTTTTTTTGGAAGTTGATTCATTCTCTAAAATCTCTTGCCTAAGTGTGTTAAGTGGTTTGTGTGGTTGACAAGTGATGTATATGTTATTGTTGCTTCCATTTTTTCTCTTGCATGTTTGTGTGAGTGATGTCTTTTATAATAGGTTTCATAAAGTGTATTTTTTTTTAAATGTATATTAAAGGGTGAGAGGGAATAGTAGTGTATTTTATAATACCTTATTTAACCCATGTCTATAGAGGCATAGCAATCTACCTCTATGATAGATACTTATAATAGAAGGACATAGAGTTGAAGTCAGTTTGATTAGTCTACTTTCTTAAGTACAAATGAAAGTGTGTTGTGTGGAGTTATCTTTGGTGTATCAACCCATTCATAGAGGTTTATTTTACATCTCCTTCTTCCATTTTAACCCCCAATAGTGATTATCCTAGTGTAGTGTGAGCCTAGAAGATAAATAAAAGGAGCTAACCCTTTCAAACCTAGAGATCTATCTCTTTTAGTATCTTGCCTATGAAGGGAGATAGTTATATGTTGTCCTAAAATTAAGAAGGTCTACTTGAATTCTCTAGGGTGAAATTTTAGGCTACAATGGTACCATAAATAAAAATGTTCTAACATGATATCGCACAAACATGTAAATAATACACATGAAATGACAATGTCTAACTAACATTACTTTGGTCAAAGTTTTTAATAGTTATTGATCTCTAAGATCAATCAAATTCATACACACCACTTGATCAAATTACCTTCATATAGCATTTGTGATACTAGTAAGATAGTGAAGTTCATCTCACTATTTACTCAGTACCATCAATGCAAGATTTGGTTAATATAAATATAACCAATAGATTCATACAAATTACTTCCTACTAGCGGGCATAAAACATGTTAAACACGTGAAGAATAAAAATACATACATTTAGTTCATAATATATATGAATGAATCACCACTATATTATTTTTTATATAAATAATAAGCATATAAGAACAAATTATACCAACTGGGTATAATTTATATTGAGACTGCATTCCTCTAAATTTTGTAAGTAGATTCAAATATAATGCATTCTATGAAGAAAAAAAATATCCTAATACCTTGTTCAAATATACGACTACTCAATTATAAAAAACCAGATATGCTAAAGAGATTTATATTTCTCAAAAACACTAAAACTTATGTTTTAGCAATTTTTTATACTTTTTAGGAGGCTATAAGTAGAAGTAGTGTTTTATTCTTCAAGAGCCTATGACATAGATTTGAACCATCAATAGAACTATAAAATTACACCTCCTAGTGTACTAATGTATATAATATATGTGTATGTGCACTTAAATATTCATATCAATATATATTACATATATACAAAAGTACTAACATTTTTTGGCCCTAGCCAATAAATGTAATTTTAGTACTTAATATTCCATATCGATTATCTTATTTAGTACTTTATAGAGGTGTGACCATATATATATATATATATGGTCACACCTCTATAAATCTAGCTAAATTTTATTTATATATCTATCTATCTATATTCAAATTTTTATCTAGATGTAGTGTCCCATTAACATTCATTTGGTACATCTAGTTCCATAATTTTATTAATATACAACATTTGAATATTATAATAGCTAATGCATTTAATATCAGACTTAATATATATCAAGTATTGTAGTCACTTATATTTTCACCCCTTGAGGATATGCCTAGCTCTCATCATCCAAGTGGAATAATGGAAACATCTCTCTTGTTATGGATGAAATTTTTTTTGAGATGAATCTCTAGAAGGGCTAGTTCCCTTGATGCAATCTTTGAAGCACTTTCTTGCCTATCAAATTGGGATGAAAAGGGTTAATAAAGCAAATAAGAAAGCTAAATAACATGATGCGCCAATAGTATATTTCCTCCCATTTATTTAAATTTTACCACTTAGATTCAAAGAAGACTTCTTTCACACAAAACTCACAATTCATGTTGCATTGTCACATCAATGTTTCATAGGCTAGGTCCAAAAGGTATTTTAATGTTTAAGAGGGTAGTGAGGGATTAATTTTTGGGATAAATTAATTATAAACTTATAAGACACCTATACACTTAGAAAATAACATTAAAAAATACCTATGACAATTGTTATTTTGCACATTTGGTGAACAATCAAGGATAACATGCTAGAAAAGATAATCTTCTACTAGACAAGACCAACAAGATTACACTAACACTAAATTGAACAGCATGTGAGTAGTAAAAATAAATTTTTTATTTCTTTAAGAGTAATTCAAGTAAAAATTTGTCTAGGCTTTCACCATTAACCAATGAAGGCTACTAAGAAGAGCCAAAAGAGTCAATATTTATAGCCTTTGAGAGAATAGGAACACAACGGAAGTCCAAAAGTCACTTGGACACTTGTAAATATCAGAAAAGGGTTTAACATTTATATGATAAAGATGCATGGGATGAAAAATGAAATTTTATGAGGTCCAATTATCCATACAAATCATGAAACTGATGAAACCTGGCATAAAACTCTCAGTCTTGGCTTAGAAAACTACCTTCATAATTTAGAGTTGTTTGAACATCCCACCACTAACTAGGGATATGTATAATTATTTATATAATATTTAAATTTTTTAATCATATAATTACATGCATATTTTTAATTTCTACTCGTTTTTTAACTCCTGGAAGGTAGCCATCACCATCTGTAGTCTAAAAACCTCCATTTCCAATCACCCCTCACACTTGGAATCAAAAATGCCTTTAGTTTTCCATGAAAATACATGGGAGGGAGTGAATTAAAATTTTTAATGCTATACATGGCCTTTTAATTCTCAATCACACCTAAAAAAATCTCACACTTGAATTTTTCATCCTTATCACCCTTGTGTCCACTATGCCAGTTTTGATTGGCTAAAAGGAAGGAAATTGTTTGAAAAATTACAATGTTTTTCATAAAATAAAATGGACATAATTAGTTATTATAAGTCTTAATAATCCACAAAAATCTTATTTCACTCTCAAACTCCTCTTGTAGCTTTCAAAACACACAAAATATTGAAAAAAACCATATTTTTGCCCCCATCCATACAAGTTCGTACAAAAAAAACATATGAGGGAGAATGAGGGAGTAATATACATGATAAAATATATTTAAATACAAAAACATTCCATTTGGATAGCTCTCTAAGCTCATTTTCCCAATCGGGTCTCTGCAAGGGTTTTGGAAGGGTTTATGAGCAGTTTTGGGTCTTAAGCTTTATTCATAGAGATTGCACATTAAAGTTTCAATAAAATTCCAAAAATTTGTTTATAGGTACATCTTATAACTCCCCTAAACTTATTTAATTCCAATGCAGATCCTCCAAGGAGATGTGAGCTCCAAAAGTTATCCTATCGAGCTTGCTCTTCCAATTTTGCATAAGGGTGAGTGGTTTTGAGCTCAAGGATGGATCTCTTCATATCTCCTCTACACTCAAAAAGTTTTAAAACCTATATTATGACCTAAAAATAATACCTCAATCATTTTTATATTATACCAAGAGTCAAAAGTGAAGATGGACTACCATTTGGCATTAGGCCTTCTCAAAACCCAATAGGTCTACTAGGCACCTTAATGAATTTGGATGTTAGGACTGTTACCTCATAGTTTTATTGGTGTATTAATAATTTTTACATCTCATTTTAGTTCATATGACCAATACATACCCCTCCAAGAACTTTTCTTCATCAACTTCTCTCATTTACTAACTAAACTTGTGGAAACTTGCCTAGTTGGTCTATGTGCAAGGGGAAATTGGGCATTTTGAGGAGTTTGAGATTTATATATTTATTATTAAACCTTATTTTAATTTTATACACCTCATTTTATTTTTATTAATGTCCTCAAAATTTCACATCAAGTCTCTTTCCCATTCTACACTCATTAGGTCACTTTACCAAATTCTGAGTTTCCTAGACTGGCTGACCTATGAGACAAAATAAAGAGGTATAGCCCTTATTTACAAGGTAAAATAAAATATTTTTGGAGATTTTACAAGTAATTAACATGATTTTTACAATATTTTCTGGTCTTATTCCATGATTTAGGTGTTCTACCATCTCCAAATGCCCAAAAAAGACCTTAGAAAACCTTGTTTTCTTGCATTCTCCTCAGATCCTCCTATGGGTGACCTCTCCAAGCAAAAACCATGCTTATATATTGTTTTAAAATTATCAAAATATTAAATTCATGCTTATTAACATTTTTACTCATCCAAACCACTCCCATTTTCTATGGATTTTTCACATTTGCTTATTGACTAAGCATGTTTTCTTAGTCCACAGTATGGACTAATGCCCTCTAGGCAATTAGGGAAGGAAGTTGATCATCTTGGTAAGGTATTGGATATGTAAGAACACCTATTTATGATTTATAAAATATTTTTCCTTGTTTTTAATCCTTTTCCATCTCCCCTTGACAAATTCATGTTCTAACTTACCCTTATTATCTTGCCTTCTACCTGTAGGTGCATATAGGGGTTTAGAGGGCTTGTGTAAGCTGATTTATCCTTTGTAATGGTACTATGAAATAAAAAAAATCTCCACTAAGGTGGTCATACATGACTTCATCAGGTTTTATCTCTCATTTTCATCTCATTTTTAGTTTGAAATCATCAAAATGAACCCTTTTTCCATAGGACTGAGTAACATTGCTTGACTACTGTAGATGTGTGTACTCTTTAGACTTGGGATTTGATGTGAAGAGATAATTTATATCCACCATAAGGTTACCCAATAATTTATTTTAAACTATTATTCTTCATTTTAAACTTTAAAATCACCATTTTGATAATCTATCTTAGGGTCAATGTCTCATACCCTGTTGGACTGAGACACCTTCCTAATGCCTATTATAGGTATTCAAAAGCTTGGCCAAGGTGATTGTGATGGATAAAACCTTCTTAAGTTCACATTTAAGGTCAAAACCTACTTGATCAACTTTTAACCCACATTTTATGGATAAACACCATCATAATAAATGCCTATTGATTGTTCCTTCACCAAACTTGTCAGACCCCTGTAGGTGGTAATTCCATATTTGAGAAGGGTACCTATAGGTGGTCATAGGGGTATACAATACTTTACCTTAGTATTATCTTGATGCCTCTAATTTTATTATATCTTATTACACTAGTCTATTCATCCCATTCATGAGGTTATGCTCAATATTGTTCCTCAAGGTAACAAAAGGCCATTTACTCCTAAAGGCCTATAGACATCATTGAAGTTTTTTAGTGTGTTATAAGGCATATTTTAGGCTTTTCAAAATCATCTTCCAATAATTTTTCCCCCCTCAAATTTTACAAGTTTATTTTAATATGATGGGTCTACAAGGTTCACCTATTTAAACACCTTGAAACCTTTGGGGAATAGGTTATGGAAAGTCACCAAAAACCCCCTAACCTCTATTTTAGTCTTTTAGGGATTGATCCCAAAACTCAGTCTTGACCTTAAAATGGGACTCTATGCTTATTTCTGACTTATAAGAGATTTTTATATTTCTCTTATGAATTTTCCTGCTATCTTAAGACCTCAAGGAGGTGTCATATTATTCCAACCCTTTGTATACATGAATCTCCTACTCAGCCACCTATAGATGATTACTTGATGCTCAAACAGTGGACTAGGCATGAACAACTAGAAATAATGAGTGAAAATGAAACTCATATTGTTTCAACAAGCCTTATAATGCACCTCAAGAAGAACCAAGAATTTTTGACACACATCAACCTTCTCATACCTCAGTATGATGTTAGCAAATGGCCCTATGGGTGTGCATTGGGAAAATTATGGAGGTAGAGCATGAAGTGTGGAAAATTATGATGGAAATAGATTTAAGACTACTCAAATACCATTTTAAATCTTAAAAAATATTATATTCATCAATAAACATCTTGTAAATAGCTTCAAAACACCTTTCCCAACCTGAAAACATTTGCATACATGTGAAAAAGAGCAAACAAAGGCATCAAGTGATTGTTTGGCATGGCATATGAGCATATGGTCAAACTTACACATCCCAAATAATACAAAATAACTTAATTATACTCTTAAAGTTATGGATAATCCAATACACCTCTATTACCACTTCATAGATAGGATGCACAAACTTATGCATGGGATTGCAACTAAAAATGTGCAAAGAGTTGACAATGAAGGGAAACAAGATTGGGAGTAAACCAAGAGGTAACATGGTGAAATACAAACATGAAATCAGGTGGTCACATGACCCATATAATTAGGTAACCCTCTTTCCTAGTTGAATGAGACACTTGCATGAGAGAGACACTCAGAAAATAGAAGCATTCCAATTAAAACTGTACATGGTGACACCTTCTTGTATCATAGACTAATTTATTCATCCAAACCTAATTAATAATGAAAAAAAGAATGGATAAAATATAATAAGGAATCCAACATCCTTTATATCCAACATCACTAATTGGTTCACATAAATTTGGACAAAATGAAGCAAAACCTATAGGCTACACGAAACAACTAGCAAAAAATCACATTCGACTTATTAGTAATGGTTCATAAAACATAGTTGACCAATATTCAAAATAAATATATTAAAATTAATGTATATTAGTGTAATATCATCTCCTAAAATCATTTGTCTTGAAATTTCTTGTATTGTTTGTACTGAGCAAAAACCTGAGTGTCACTTCAATTTATCCAAAAAAAAGAAAGGTACCAAATAATTTTGACATCAAAAAGGAACTTTAAGATAAAATGAAGTGTATATATGAGTATTTTAAAGGTTGATATGCCCCCCAAGATAATTCCCCATGTGGTACACTTCCCTATGTGTCGTACAAGTGTAATTATATCCCTTTTTCACTTGGTTTCTATAATTTCAATTAGACAACCTATAATATTTGAGGTAACTAACACCTATGACATCTTAAATAAATTACTATATGTTTACCATGAAAACAAGACACCTATGGAACTTTCAAACCATGACACTTGCATTTATGACTCTTGAAAGCACGTTTAATGACTAAAAATGATAAATAAACTTATGAGACCATGACTCAGGATAGAAATAGACTAGATAGAATGAAATGACATGTAGTGAACCCTATGAAAATATATTTATACCCATATATCATCTAATAAGACATGATTTTACCTATCGGGGTCCAAGTTTGACCTAAAAGTCAAACTTGGTCAATAAAATGGTGACTCAAGAGCTAGTATACCTGTTATACTAATGACAAGTAGCCTTATCCTATCAAGGTCCAATGGATTCAATGGATTATTGAAAACAAATATAAATTACTTTCCTAAAACACACATAAAACAACCACAACACACCAAGTAAACACAAGACAAAATAAGACACAAACAAGACTCACATGTGCATAAACACTTAGGGAACACAAGTTAAATAACAAACTATGTACAAGAAGAGAGGAAAAACTTAATAATAATGTTTGAGATATATCCCATTTAATAGGATATAAATATCCTCTCCATCCAATTTTGAGAGTTAGAAGGCATTGTGTTGCCTGCATTGGGTGTTAACATAAGGGCCACTCTATAAAGGATCAAACTTTGTGTGTCTTCTAGGCCTATCCCTATCTTCATCCCACTTTAGAAAAATGTCTCCCTCTTTGAAAATCCTTGGCATGGATTTTTTGTCAAAAAACCTCTTTGTTTGATTTTGGTGAGCTCTCATATTTTGCATAGCTTGATCTCTTGTCTCCTCAAGCTCTATCAACTCACACAACCTAACTTCCATGCTTTCATTTTCCATCATTTACAACTGATAAGTGAGGTCCAAGGCTGGTATGTCAAGTGAAATAGGTAATCTAGATTCTCTCCCATAAACAAGTGTGTAGGGTGAGTTTTCAATGGCTCTTTTTGGGGTGATCCTATCATCCCAAAGAGTTATCTTCAACATGGAATGCCAAGTCCTTTGGTTCTTATCCATTGCTTTATTTATGATCCTGATTAGATTCTTGTTGGTGGACTTAGCTAGTCCATTCCCTTGAGTATAATAGCTAGAGGAGGTACTAAGATATATTCCATGTTTTAAATCCCATTACTATTATCTAAAATTATTCTTGAAGGAGCACCCAACCTTGTCATTATGCCTTCATAGAAGTCTAGAACTAAACTTTCATTTGCTTCCTTGAGAGCAATATCCTCTACCCTCTTTGTGAAATAATCTATAACAGTTAACACCCATTTATGGTCAATACTAGAAGGTGGGTTGATTAGGCCTATGAAATACAAACCCCATTGCATGAATGGTTGATAAACTTGAATTAGATGAATGGGAAAGGCAACAAGCTTTTGTTTACCACAAAAGAGGGCACACTTTTGACACTTCCTTAACCAATCATGGGTATCTTTGAACAAACTAGGCCAAAAGTATCCATCCCTTATAATCCTAACAACTATGGTTTTTGGAGAAAAGTGACCACCAACTAGTCTATCATGAAACTCAAGCAAAATTTTCTCAATCTGATCTGATTCAACACACCTCAATAACACACCAAAGAATTCATTCCTAAATAACACTCCATCAACAAGCACATAAGGAATGGATTACAATTTAAAGTACCTTATTCTAACTATATCAAGGCCTTATGGACACTCACTGGTTTGGATAAAATGGATCATATCTTATGTCCAACTCCTCATTGATGAAGATGAATCTATCATAGGGTTATCATGAAGTGATAAAACAACCTATTTGTTTCTTTAAATATGAATTAAGATGATCACATAACCCCTTCCCTTTCACTAGCTTGGTTGTCTTGATTTCTACATCATACTCCATCATTTTTGTGATCCAACCAGCCCTTTTCTCATTCAAATCTTTGCTCAAAAGGAAGTCTTTAATAGTAGGATTAGGTACCAATATGTGAATATTGTTTTTATATGACATATGCCTAAACTTATTTAGACTTATAATAATTTAAAATACTTTCTTCTCAACATAGGTGTATCTTACCTCATAGCCCTCTGAACCTTGACTAAAGAAGGAAATAGGTTGCTCCAAGTTTTCTTCATTTTATTGAGTAATCATCATAGATATTACCTCCTCATTTACAAAGGTATACAATTTTAAATACTTTGAAAATTTAGGACTTGCAAGAGTTGGGTTTGGGAAATGGCTTGTTTAATATCTTCAAAACTTTCCTTTCTTCTTTTAGTCCAAGTGAACACTTCATCATTCCATAGCATGGAGGTTAGAGGCTTGACTAAAATATCAAAACCAATGATGAACCTCTTTATGAAATTAATTTTCCCAAAGAAACTTTGCAAACCTTTTTTGTGTTTGGGCAAAGCCAATGCCAAGATTACACTCACCCTTTCAAGATATATGGATAAGCCCTTCTTGGAGACAATGTGTCCTAAAATTTTACCTTTATGGACCAAAAAAACACACTTATTTGGGTTAATAAGGATTTTAAACTCTCTACATCTCTCAAAAAATTTCCTAAGGTGATTCAAGTGATCCCTTGCATCCTTAGAAAAAACTATGACATCATCAAGATACACCAACACAATGTCATTTATTAGTCCTTAAAAATCCATATCCATTGCATGTTGAAAATTAGATCCAAAATTAGAAAATCCAAAAGGCATTTTCTTATAAGCATATGTACCCCATTTAGTAGTAAAGGTTGTCTTATATTGATCACTTTCTTTCACCAAAATCTAATTTTACCTGGAATACCCATCAAGGAGAGAAAACCTTTCACTACCTACCACAACTTGAAAAATTTGTTCCATGAAAGGAAGAGGATAATGGTCCTTCAAAGAAACTCTATTTAAGTCCCTAAAATCAACACACAACCTGATCTCTCCATTCTTCTTCCTAACAGGGGCAAAGTTTGCCAACCAAGATGAATGCTTAATAGGAAAGATGGTTTTGGACTCAATCAACTTAGTAAGTTCTTTCTTCATAAGAGGTTCAATTTTAAGATTGATTGGCCTTTGTATTTTCTTGAGATTCTTAACATTCACATCTAGATATATGGTATGTTGAGCTAAGTTTGGATCAAACCCCTTCAAGTCACTATATTCCAATGCAAAGATATCCTAAAACTCTTCGCATAACTTAATGAAAGCATCTTTATCTTCACCAATACATACCTTCCCAAGTGAAATAAAATTATCCTTGAAGATTTATACTTTCCCATAGTTAAACTACTTATTATACATGCTTACCTTATCTTTACTCAATTGGTCATCATCATTGAAGAGACTCTAAAGTGTGACTAGGCCTTTGGGGAGCTTGTATGACTTCAATTGCACAATATGGCCTCCATATTGTTTCTATGGTTTTGAATGATTATTAGAATAAAACTCATTCTCCTATTGTATAAAAAGTGTTATTTATTGGTCATTATCAAACACCTTCCAATTACTAACATTATCCAACATAGAGGGCTTTACAATCACTTTGAGATGTGGTTAGTTATTATCCTCTCCTATCCCCTTTAGAACATAAAATTGAGCTCTAATTCATGCCAACCTTTCATCATGTTTATTGTATTCTCTTAGGATAGATGTGAGTTTAAAATCTTGAAAATCCTCCAAAATATCCCACACTCTATGCTTATAGGAATTAATCAAAGAGTTCTTAGTCACATTTTGGAATCTTACTTGATTCACAATCAACTCACTATCACCATACACTTGTAACTCTTTCAAACCTATTTTCCTAGCCCACTCAAGGCCATGAATAAGGTATTCATATTCTACCACATTTAAAGTACAAGAGAATTGAAATATAAAAGTGGAATAGTACCTTTCCTTTGAAGGAGAAAATGAAATTGCTCCACCACCTACTGCAATGTTACTTCTTGATCCATCAAAGAAAGCTCTCATAAACCATCCATGTCATCACTTGGATTCATCAAATTTGGCATGAAATAATCCTCATTCATACAATACACTCCAAGACCAGCCTCTTCTATGATTTTTTAGGGATCATGCTCATAATGTTCATCTCCCCATTCATCTATGTATAAATAAAAAACTCCATAAAGAGAAGATGTTGGAGATTGGTCTATGTGAAGTTCATCCTCATCAATAATGTCATAATTAACATGTTACACATTATACATGTAAGGATATAAGTTATTTTGATGGATAGACTCTGATTCAATCTTCACCTTAGTCCCATACTTTGTCCTGAAAACCATATAGGACCAATTGGATGCCAAGTATCCACCTATCTTAGCTGTAAACTCTCTTGCCAAACAAAGAGAAAATATACCAAAACCACATCATGAGGAATGGAAAAGGTAGGATAATCATGTAAAATCAAGTTCAAATCCTTGACTATTCCCAAGGTCTTTATTGGCGATCCATCTAATTGTAAAACTCCCTTAGCCATTGGCTCATATTTGAGGCCTAGTTTGTCTCTAATACACTTGAGCATAATTAAAGTACTAGCCCCACTATCTATGATGTAATTATGAACTAAAAAATCACCAATTATTATATATATCTAAAAAGTATGAGTTTTATCAATCTTCTTTACTTGTCCATCAATGGGTTGAGTCTCATTCACCAAGATAACATTTTCATTCCTAGCTAATCCAACTTGCTTACTAAGTCCTTACAATTATTTTTTAAGCATGTCCTTTTATCTAGGTAGTTTTAGTGAATAACATAGTGAAATATTCATATGAAACTTCTTCATCTTGTCAATAACATTGATATAATAATTGATCACCTTGGAAGGCTCCTTAGAAGCACTAGTTCTTTGTGCTGAAGTTTGTGGAAGTGAATGTATAGGAAAAGACCTTGTATTTTGAAACTTATAATTTTATTGCACTTTAAGATCTGGATTATACCCACCCACCATTGGATATGTTGTAAAATTCAAAATAGGTCCTTGATTTTCCCCTTGTGTCTCTTCAATAGCCATCTTCATAGACCTAGTATTAGAAGATACACTAGCATTCACATTACTTAGATTCCTCAAATGATTTATGGCACAAAAATATCCCTCCAAATGATTTATGAGAGTATAATCATATTGGTTTTTCCCATTCTCCATTCCAAATTTCATTCCACCTTGAATTGGCCCTTCAAAATTTAAAACTTGAGATGTTTGATTACCTTGCATAGTCATGGCTTGATTATGCATCTCATTGGCACAAGAAACTTGGTCTTGATTTGGGTCATAGGAGGGATAACCTAGATATTATTGAAGAAGGTTATTTTTGAGTGGGGATAATATCTTTGGAAGATGAGGCAACATTAGGATTGTAACTTTGGTAAGGTCTAACTTGGGTGATTTGACCTTGTCCTTGAGCACTACCTTGGAAAGGAGGTCTATTTCCTTATCTAAACTGATTATAGGGATTAAAAGGTCTATAAATTTGAGATTTTTTCCTTTCAATGGAAACCAATTCATTAGTGACACTTTGGATCAAACTCTTGGCTTCATGAATCTCATTTCTGGGAGCAATAGAGAACCTTTCTTGAATAGGCAAAGGAGTCAAGGTAGGTAAGACAACTTGACTAGGAAGCTACAAATCATGGAACAATGGCATAGGTGGTCTAGGATCAATCTTCCCTACTTGAAAAAGACAAGTCTTATCATTGATTGAAATATCATAGGCATAAGGAAGTGTATTCCTACCCATGGATTAGATCATCATGGCTACATCACTATTTAGTGCTTGTAGATAGTACAATAAGGCATAGTTTAGAGTACATCTCATAAGGGCTGGGATCTTATCCCATGTTTTTTGAAGTTTGTTGTTAAAATAATTCATAAACTCTTTTGAAATATTGATAGTTGTCAATTAATTATCTAGTGATAGATGATCACTTTTCTCTTCAAACCTCTTAGTCAATAGATCTCCTAGTTCATCCCATGAACCAATAGAATTTTTAGGTAGAGTCCCATGCCAATCTAAAAATTTTCCTTTCAAAGACAATACCAAAAACCTAATAGCCACATTCTATTGATTGATATTATGGATAATTTATAAGTTTGATATGTTTCTAAGGTACTCAATGGCAGTAATAGGACCCTCTCCACTAAAATATGGAACACTCTTAATGGTTGCTCCTAGAATTCGGTCATATTAGGCAAGATTCAAAGGAGATGATCTCATGAAGGCTACAAAAGTTTGGTTCCTATCCATCTTGGAATGTATAATATGGGTATTAGGGGTTGAAATAAACAATAACATATACTTCTTAAACACCAACTCTCTTGAATAAGAATGAGTATTCACAAACCTAAACCTTTTGACAGAATACAAAGGCAATTGCACAAACTTAAAGGGTATAACTTTAGTAGCATACCTACTGGTCAACTTTGGCATGGAATTTATGGAATGATCAGAAACCAAAGTGTTTAAAACTTTAGTGGAGTCTCCAAGTACTGAATGTAGAATATTATTGTAGTTGTAACTATGCCAAGACCGTCACCAATATTGGACAATCTTCTAGGACTTAGAGTCCCATCGAGCATGCTAAAAACTATTGTCACTTTAATTTTCACCCCTTAAGGAGATGCCTATCTCTCATCATCATGTGGCATAATGGAAACATCTCTTTTGCTATGGGTGATAATTTTGTTGAGATGAATCTCTAGAAGGGCTAGTTCCCTTGATGCAATCTTTGAAGCACTTTTTTGCCTATCAAATTTGGATGAAAAAGGTTAAGAAAAAAAATATATAAATAAGGTGATGAAAAAATATTATATTTCCTTCCATTAAGTGAAATTTTACCACTTAGAGTCAAACAAGACTTCTTTCACACAAAACTCACAATTCAAGTTACATTGTCACATCAATGTTTCATAAGTTAGGTTTAATAGGTATTTTAATGCTTAAGAGGGTAATGAGGGATTACTTTTTGATATATAGTCATGAGAAACTTATAATACACCTATAAAATTATAAAATAACACTATCAAAGACTTTTAATAATTGCTCTTCTGCACATTTGGTGAATAATCAAGGATAACATGCTAGAAAAGATAATCTTCTATTAAACAAGACCAAATAGATTTCCATAACACTCAATTTAATAGCATGTGAGTAGGAAAAATAATTTTTTTATTTATTCAAGTTCCATTCAAGTATAAATCTAGCTAGGGTTTCACCATTAACCAATGGAGGTTGCTAAAAAGAGCCAAAAGAGTCAATATTTATAGTCTTTGAGAGAAGAACAAGGTAAGGGAAGTCCAAAAGTCACTTGGACACTTGTAAATATTATAAAATGGGTTACTATTTACATGAAAAATAGTCATGGGATGAACCATGCAATTTTAGGAGGTTAAATTGTCCATATAAATCATGAAACTGATGAAAAGTGGCATACAAATCTCATTCTTGGCTCAAAAACCTGCCTTCATCATTTCAAGTTATTTGAACGTCCCACCACTGACTAGGGATAGGCCTTATGATTAGGATATGAGTTCAGGTATTAAATAATACAATTAAATTAATTTTTTACATTTATACTCATTTTGAAACTCTTGAAAGGTAGCCATCACCATCTATAATCTAAAAAACTTCATTTTTAGTCACCCCTCACACTTGGCCTCAAAAATGCCTTAAATTTTATATAAAAATCCATGGGATTGAGTGAATGAAACTTATAAAGGCTTTACATGGGCTTTTACTTCTCAATAACACCTTAAAAAGGCTCACACTTAAAGTTTTCACCCTTCTCACCATTGTGTCCACTATGCTAGTTTTGACTGGCTAAAAGAAAGGCAATTGTTTGATCACATAGAATTTTTTTCATAGAATAAAATTTAAATAGTGAGTTACTATAAGTCTTAAAATTCACCCAAACCTTATTTCACTTTCAAAATCCTCTTGTAGCCTATAAAACACACAAAATAGTGAGAAAACCCCTATCCCCCCCCCCCATCTGTACAAGTCCATATAAAAAAAAAGAATGTGAAAGAGCCTGAGGGAGTCCTCTAAATGATCCAATATATTTCAATTCAAAACTATTACATTTGTATAGCTCTCTAATCTCATTTTCCCAATTGAGTCTTTGCAAGGGTTTTGGAAGGGTTTGTGAGTAGTTTTGGGTCTTAAGCTTTGTTCATCGAGATTGAACATTCAAGTTTCAATAAAATGCCACAAATTTTTTTATAGGGACCTCCTATAACTCTCTTTAACTTATTTAGTTACCATACAGATCCTCCAAGGAGACGTGAGCTCCAAAATTTATCTTACCGAGCTTGTTCTTCCAATTTTACATAAGGGTGAGTGGTTTTGAGCTCAAGGATGACTCTCCTAATATATCTTCTACACTCCAAAAGTGTTCACACCTGTATTTTGACCTAAAAATCATACCTAAATTATCTATATAGTCTACCAAGAGTCATAAGTGAATATGGACTACCATTTGGCATTAGGCCTTCTCAAACCCTAATAGGTCTACTAGGTACCTTGATGAATTTAGATGTTAAGACCATTAAATCATAGTTTTATTGGTGTATTAGGTATTTTTACACCCCATTTTAGCTCATAATACCACTACATACCCCTCCAAATACTTTTCTTCACCAACTTGTCTCATTTACCCACTAGACTTAGTGGAAACTTGCCTACTTGGTTTGTGTGCAAGGGGAAATTGGGCATTTCAAGGAGTCTGAGATTTATATATTTATTATTAACCTTTAATTTCATTATATACACCTCATAATATGTTCATTGAGGTTCCCAAAGCTTCACATCAAGTCTCTTTCCCATTCTACACTCATTATGTCACTTTGCCAAATTCTAATTTTCCTAGATTGGCTGACCTCTGAGACAAAAGAGAGAGGTATAGCCATTATTTAAAAGGAAAAATAAACATTTTTGGATCTTTGAAAAGTCATGAGGATTGTTTTTACCATATTTTTTTGTCTAATTCCATGATTTGGGTGTTCAACCATCTCCAAATGCCCTAAAAAGACCTCAAAAAACCTTATTTTCCTGCATTCTCCTCAAATCCTCCTTTGGGTGACCTCTCCAAGACAAAAACATGATTATAGTCTGTTTACAAATTCTCCCCATATTAAATTCATGCTTATAAAGATTTGGATTCATCCAAAATACTCCACTTTTCCATGGATTTTTCACATTTTCTTATTGAACAAGCATGATTTGTCAATCCAGAGTATAGACTGTTGCCTTTTAGGAAAATAGGGAAGGAAGTTGATCCTCTTCATAAGGTATTTAAAATTTATGAACACCTATTTATCAGTCATAAACTATTTTTCCTTTTTTTTTACTGTTTTTCCATCTCCCTTTGACAAATTCATGTTCTAACTTACCCTTACTATCTTGCCTTCTACCTGTAGGTGCATATAGGGGTTTAAAGGGCTTGTGTAAGATGATTTATCCTTTGTAATGGTATTATGAAATCACGAAAATCCACATTGAGGTGTTCATACATGACTTCATCAGGTCTAATCTCTCATTTTTATCTCATTTGTAGTTTGAAATCAATAAATTGAGCCCCTTTTCCATAAGACTGAGTAACCCTACTTGACTACTGTAGATGTGTGTAATCTTTAGAATTGTGATTTTATGTAAAGAGGTCATTTGGATCCACCATAAGGTTAGCCAATAGTCTTTTTAAATTGTTATTCTTCCTTGGTAACTTTCAAAGCACCATTTGGAACATCTAGCTCAAGGTCAATGTCTCATACCATGTTGGACCGAGACACCTTCCTAGGGCCTACTGTAGCTATTTATAGGCTTGGCCAAGGTGATTGTGATGGATAAAAAATTATTAAGTTCACCTTGAATGTCACAACCTGATTTATCAAATTTTAACCCACATTAGATTTCTAAACACCATCATAATACATGCCTATTCACTATTCCTTCACAAAACCTATTTGATCCCTATAGGTGGCAATTCCATACTTTAGGAGGGTCCCTGTAGGTGGTCATGTGGGTATAAAATAATTTATCTTAGTATTATCTTGATGCCTCTAATTTAATTTTGCCTTATTACACCAGTTTAGTCATCCCATTCATGAGTTTATGCTCAATATTGTTCCCCAAGGTAAGAAAAGGCCATTTACTTCTACAATCCTATACACATCATTGAAGTTTTTTAGTATGTTCAGAGGCATATTTGAGGATTTTCAAAACCATATTCCATTTATTTTTTCCCCCTCAAATTTTTCAAGGTTCTTGTCATATGATAAGGCTACAAGGTTCACCTATTTAGACACCTTGAAACCTTTAGGGAATAGATTATGGAAGGTCACCAAAAAACCCCTGACCTCTATTTTACTAATTTAAGGATTGATCCCAAAACTTATTTTTGACCTCCAAATAGGACTCCATACTTATTTTGGCTTTATAAGAGCTTTACATAGGTCTATTATGACTTTTCTTGATATCTTAAGACCTCAAGGAGGTGTCTCATTATTCCAACCCTCTGTACAATATTTGAATCTCTTGCTCAACCACTTGTAGATGATTTTTTTAATTATAAAATAGTGGAAAAGGTATGAAAAAATAGAAACCATAAATCACAAGACAAAACAAACACAGCACACCAAGAAAACACAAGAAAAATCAAGACACAAATAAGACTCACATGTGGATAAGTACTTAGGGAACACAAAGAAAACAAAAAACTATGCATAAGGAGAGAGAAGAACCTTAGTTATAATGTTTGAGATATATCCCATTGACTAGGATATGAAGCTCCTCTCCATCCAATTTTGAGAGTTAGAAGGCATTGTGTTGCCTGTACTAGGTGATAACATAAGGGCCACTCCACAAAGCATCAAACTTTATGTGTCTTCGAGGATTATCCCTAACTTCATCCCACTTTAGAACAATGTCTCCCTATTTGAAACTCATTGGAATGCATTTTTTGTCAAAAAATATCTTTGTTTGATCTTGGTGAGCTCTCATAGCTTGCATAGCTTGATGTCTTGTCTCCTCAAGCTCTATCAACTCACATAACCTGACTTCCATGCTTTCAAATTCCATCACTTTTAGCTGATAAGTGAGGTCCAACAATGGTAACCTAAGTGAAATAGCTAATCTAGATTATCTCCCATAAAAAGGTGTGTAGGGTGAGTTTAAAATGGCTCTTTTTGGGGTGATCCTATTATCCCAAAGAGTTATCTTCAACTTGGAATGACAAGTCCTTTGGTTCTACTCCATTGTTCTCTTTATGATCTTGATTAGATTCTTATTGGTGGACATAGCTAGTCCATTCCATTGTGGATAATAGTTGTAGGAGGTACTAAGATAGATGTCATGTTTCAAATCCCATTCACTCATTTTCATCCCAAGGAAAGCTAATGCGTTATCAAAAATTGTTGTTGAAGGAGCCACAAATCTTGTCTCTATGCCTTCATAGAAGTCTAAAAATAAAATTTCATTTTCTTCCTTGAGAGAAATAGCCTCTACCCACCTTGTGAAATAATCTATAGCAGTCAACACCCATTTATGACTAGCACTAGAAGGTGGGTTGATTAGGCCTATGAAATCCAAACCCCATTGCATGAAGGGTTGATCAACTTGAATTATATTAAGGGGTAAGGCAATAAGCTTTTGTTTACCATAAAATAGGGCACACTTTTGACACTTCCTTACCCAATCATTGGTATCTTTGAACAAATTACGCCGAAAGTATCCAGCCCTCATAATCCTAGCAACTATGGGTTTTGGAGTAAAGTGACCACCAACTAGTCCATCATAAAACTTAATAAAAATTTTCTCAATCTAATCTGATTCAACATACCTCAATAACACATCTAAAAAGCTAGTAGGCATCAAACCTGCCTCTTCCCTTCATCCTATGGTTATACAACAGTTTGTGGATGATACCATCTTATTTGGCATCTCATCGGTGATCGAAGCTAGAAGATGGAAGAATATAATTAATGATTATGCCAGAGACTCGAGACAAAGAATAAATTTCCAGAAAAGCAATGTGTACTTCTTCAACACTCCCAATGAACTTAGACATATAATCATTGATATCTTAGATTGTGCTAAGGTTGGCCTACTAGCTACCTACCTAGGTCTCCCACTCTCAGTCAAAGAGGTATCTTCAGGTTTTTGGAATGGTATTGTGGAACATACATAGATGAAACTTTTTGGGTGGAAGGGGAAACTACTTAGTAGTGCGGGTAAGCTGCAACTTCTTTGGGCATCTTTGCAAGGTATTCCTACTTTCTTCATGTCTCTTTTTAAAATTCCTACGTATTTTCCTAAAAATATGGAATAGATCCAAAGGAAATTTTTATGGACGGGAGTGGAAGACAAATAGAGAATGTCTTTACTCAGATGGGAAAAAGTGTGTCTCCCAAAATCTCATGGTGGACTTAATATAAGATCCATCAGGAAAATGAATAAAGCTCTCCTCTCAAAAGTTAGTTGGAATCTAATTCACAACAATAGTGAGTTGGGGGAATAATGTATGCCAAATACATGCATAGCATTGATGATTCCAAATTTCTTCAACAGGAGAGATTACCCCAGGGGTCTGTGATATGGAATAAAATACTAAAAAGTAGAAGTCTTCTCAAACAGGGAATTTGGTGGAAGCTTGGAAATGGCTGACAGATTAAATTATGGGAGAATAATTGGTTAAGGGACAAGCCTCTCATCTCCCAAGGAAACTATGGAGAAATTATATACTTGACTACTCAGTTCTTTGGTGATAGGGTTAGTGATTATATGGTAAATAACAATGGGATAAGAAGCTAGAAAAACCTTTTGGATTGCTGTGTGCACAGGCCTGAGCTTATCCCAAGAATTTAGGAGATCTAGTAATGTGTTCAGGAGATCAGAATCCCACTCTTCCCTCAAGAGGATGAACAATACTAGTGGCCAGATAAGAATGGATAGTTCTCTATCAAATCTACCTATCATCTGCTTACACCTGAAGCTCAAAATAAGGAGGTATGGAATTTTTTTTGGAATCATAAACTCATTCCAAAGATTAACTTGTTTTTGTGGGCTACTGCCCATAACAAAATCCTTATTCAGGATAACCTTCATAAGAGGGGGTTTACTTTGGTCAACATAGGTTTTCTATGTGGTTCTAGAGAGGAATCAGTTTCACACCTATTCATACACTATGAGTTTACCCAAGATTTATGGGGCACAATACTTAACAACTTTCGCATTGAATGGGTTTCCAAGTCTAACCTTAAAGAAGTAATTCTTAGCTAGAACTCAACCTTCACACATCCCTAGATTAAGGAATTATGGAAGCAAGCTCTACCATGCTTGAGCTGGACTTTATGGAAAGAGCAAAATCATAGCATTTTCAGGGACACTGCTAGAAATGTTGCTCAAGTGTTTAACTCCTTTGCTAGGAACATCTTGGATAGTGTTACAACAACTCATATTAGTGTTGCAGAGAAACCCCTATATGCATTTGAAAGTCAAATTGCTGCCAAATGGAAGGTTTTAAACCTTATCCCTAGGCATGATAATTCCAAAATTCTTCAGAGACTTCATACTAAATGGATACCACCTAAACCCAATTGGATAAAACTCAATTTTGATGGGGCATCCAAGTTGAGTGGTAAATCACATGGAGGAGGAATAATAAGAAATGAAAAAGGAGGGATGTTTGTTGTCTATGCTGGTGGCATGGGTTGTCAGAGTAATAACTATGCTGAAGCTATGGCCTTACTTTGGGGATTAAAGTTAGCTATATCCCTAGGAATTAGAAATTTGAATATTTAGGGAGATTCTAAGTTGGTCATAGATGCCATTAATAAAGCATCTAATGTTGGTATCCATCTAAAAGACATCATTACAGACATCCAGTTTCTTTTACAAAAGTTTTCCGAAGTTGAGATAAGCCTCACCTACAAAGAAGGTAACAGGGTCACTGATGCTTGTGCCAACCTTGGTCAGCAATTCTCAGGATGGAGAGTATGGTGAAAAGGGGCTCATATACCCCCAAACATTAGAGAGATCATTCAGAAGGAGATGATAGAGCATGAATGATGCACTTTGATGATGAAGATAGCTTTCAAAGGTGGTCCACATGGAGAAAGCCATTGTAGATCATGGAAAATGATAACCTTAGTAACTCCTTGATTGTCATGATTAATTCCTATATCATGAGGTGGAGGTGTGAGAGTCACATCATGAAAACCAAGGGGGAATTATTTTCAAATATGAAAGTAGATGTCACTGCGGTGAGCCATTTTGTAAAATGAGCCTTCACATTTTCATTCAGTGCAAATAGAATCAAGGGCTTGTTACTTGTTCAAATCTCAAGGTGGTAATTGGGGTATGAAGAGCTGAAAATTCAAGAAATTTTGGAGGACACTGGTGGGAAATAGGCTTCTCGGGTTTTTGAGGTCACTGAAGAGTAGGGTGTTGATTCTAGGGGAACTGCTAATAATAAGGAGAAGATGCATGTAGAAGAAGCTAGTGAGGGTTCAAAGAATGAGCATGATTGGAAAATAGATATTGGGGCCTTGAAGGTTCACATTCAAAATCTGGAAAAGGTCTTCGCTAAAGGCCTTCAAAATAACATTCTAATGAATATGACTATGTTGAAAGTGGTGGGTAATATAGGGAATGTTGACAATGTAGACAATGAGAATTTTAAGGATCTTGTTAATTCTATAGTTATGTAGTTTCATCCTTTTTGACTTTGGTCTTTACAATGTTTTGTTTTGCTTCTGACTTTGTTTCTCAGCTGTGTTGTTGGTTTGGTGCTGGCATCTTTGGTTTGCTAGCCTTCTTGTCTTTTTTGACTGTATAGGGTTCAACCCCTAGTTTTCCACATTAATTAATCAAAAACACATCTAGTAAGTCATTCCTAAATAAAACTCCATCAACAAGCATATAAGTAATGGATTTCAATCTAATGTACCTTCTTCTAGCTCTATCAAGGCCTTGTGGACACTTACCAGTTTGGAGAACATGGATCATATCTTGTGACCAAATCCTCATTGATGAAGATTCAACTATAATAGGGTCATCATGAAGTTCTAAAAAAACCTCCTTTTGTTCCTTCAAATATGAAACAAGATTCTCACATAACTCCTTCCCTTTCACTAGCCTAGTTGTCTTGATTTCTACATCATACTCTATCACTTTTGTGATCCAACTAGCCCTTTTCTCAATCAATTTTTTGCTAAAAATTAAGTCTTTGACACTAGGATGAGGTACCAATATGTAAATCTTATTTTTAGATAACATACGCCTAAACTTATTTAGACTTCTAACAACTAAAAGTACTTGCTTCTCAACTTAGTTGTATCTTACCTCATAGCCCTCCAAACCTTGACTAAAAAAGGAAATAGGTTGATCCAAGTTTTATTCATTTGATTGAGTAAGCATGGAAAATATTACCTTCTCATTTAAAAATATATACAAGTTGAAATACTTTGAAAAATCAAGACTTATAAGAGTTGGAGCTTGGGCAATGCCTTGTTTAATCTCTTCAAAGCTTTCCTTCCTTCTTCTAGTCCAAATGAACACTTAATCCTTCCTTAGCATGGAGGTTAGAGGCATGAATAAATTGGAAAAATTAGGGATGAAACTCCTTATGAAATTAATTTTCCCAAAGAAAATTTACAAACCTTTTTTGTGTTTGGGTAAAGCCAATGTCAAGATTGCATTCACCCTTTCAGGATCTATAGATAAACCCTTCTTGGAGATAATGTGTCCTAAACGTTTTCCTTAATGGATATCAAAATCACACTTATTTGGGTTAAGATATATTCCAAACTCTCTACATCTCTCAAAAATATGCCTAAGGTGATTCAAGTGATCCCTTGCATCCTTAGAAAAAACTATGACATCACCAAGATACACCAACACAATGTCATTTATTAGTCCTTAAAAATTCATATCCATTGCACATTGAAAATTAGCTCCATAATTAGACAATACAAAATGAATTTTAATATAATCATATGTATCCCATTTAGTAGTAAACATTGTTTTATATTGATCACTTTCTTTCACCAAAATCTGATTGCACCGGGAATACCCATCAAAGAGAGAAAACATTTCACTACCTACCATAACTTACAAAATTTATTCCATGGAAGGAATGGGATAATGTTCATTCAAGGAAACTCTATTTATGTCCTTAAAATTAAACCAAAACCTGATCTTTCCATTCTTCTTCCTAGCAGGGACTAAGTTTGCCAACCACGATGAATGCTTAAAAGGAAAGATGGTTTTGGACTCAATTAACTTAGTAAGTTATTTCTTCGTGAGAGGTTAAATTTTAGGATTGATTGGAATTTTTATTTTCTAGATAGGCTTATTACTCTCATCTATATATAAGGTATATTGAGCTAAGTTTGGATCAAACCCCTTCAAGTCACAATATTCCCATGTAAATATATCAAAAAATTCTTTGCATAACTCAATGAAAGCATGTTTCTCTTCACTAGTACATACTTTACCAAGTGCAAGAAAATTATCCTTGAAGATTTGTACTTTCTCATAGTTTTCCTACTTATTAGACATGCTTACCTTTTCTTTCTTTAACTGGTCATCATCATTGAAAATACTCTCAAGTGTGACTAAGTGTTTGGGGAGCTTGTTTGACTTCAATTGCATAATCTGCCATCCATATTACTGTTGTAGTTTGGATTGATTCTTAGAAGAAAACTTAGAATCCTATTATATAAAAAGTTTTATTTGTTGGTCACTATCAAACACTTACCAATTAGTGAGATTATTTGGTATAGAGGGCCTTATAATCACCTTGAGATGCAGTTGGTTCTTACCCTTTCCTATCCCCTTTGGATCATCAAATTGAGCTCCAATTGCTTCAAAATTATCAAAATGTTTGTTGTCTACTCTTGCAATAGATGTGATGTTGAATTCTTGGAAATTATCCAAAATATCCCACACTCTATGCTTATAGGACTTAAGCAAAGAGTTCTTAGTCACATTTTGGCCTCTTACTTTATTCATAATCAACTCACTATTACCATACACTTATAACTCTTTCACACCTCATTTCCTAGCCATCTCAAGTCTTTGAATTAGGGATTCATATTCTACCACATTTAAAGTATAAGAGAATTAAAATTTGAAAGTGGAATAGTACCTTTCCTTTGAAGGAGAAACCAACATTGCTCCACCACTTGCCCCAATCTTGCTTCTTAATCCATCAAAAAAATATGTCATAAACCATCCATGTCCTCACTTTGATTCATCAAATTTGGCATGAAATAGTCTTCCTCATTCATACAATACACTCAAATACTAGCCTCTTCTATGAATTTATAAGGATCGTGCTCATAATGTTCATCTCCCTATTCGTCTAATTACAAATCAAAAACTCTTACAAGAGAAGATGTTGGAGATTGGTCTATGTGAAGTTCCTCCTCATTAATAATGGAATAATGTACATTTGACACCTTAGGAATGTAAGGATCTAAGTTATTGTGATGGATATGCTCTAATTAAATCTTCACCTTAGTACCATACTTTGTCCTAAAAACCATATAGGACCAATTGGTTGCCAAGTATCCACCTATCTTAGATATAAACTCTCTTGAAAAACAAAGAGAAAACTATGGAGGAAAACATGCCACAACCACATCATGAGGAATGAAAAAGTTATGACAAGCATGTAAAATCAAGTTAAAATATTTGACTACTCCCAATGTCTTTGTTGGTGATCCATCCAATTGTAAAACTCCCTTAGCCATTGGTTCATATTTGAGGCCTAGTTTGTCTTTTATACACTTGGGCATAGCTGAAGTACTAACCCCACTATCTATGATGAAATTATAAACTAAGAAATCAATAATTATTAGAGATAGGTATAAAGGGTGATTTTTATCAATCTTCTATACTTGTCCAATAATGGTTTGAGTCCCATTCACTAAGACAATGTTCTCATTCTTAGTTGATCCAACTTGCTTACCAAGTATTTGCATTTTTTTTTTAAATCTGTCCTTTTGTCTAGGTATTTTTAGTGAATCCCATAGTGAAATATTCATATTTAACCTCTTCATCTGGTCCATAACATTGATATAAGGATTTCTCACCTTGGAAGGCTCCTTGAAAGCACCAGTACTTTGTGGTGTAGCTTGTGGAGGTGGATGTATAGGAGCAGGCCTTACATTCTAAAACTTTTGATTCTCTTGTAGTTTAGGAGCTGGATTAGACACACCCACCATTGGAAATGTTTTAGGAGTCAAAATAGGTCCTTGATTATCCCCTTGTGTCTCTTCAACAACCCTCTTCTTAGACCTAGTGTTAGAAGATGCACTAGTATTCACAATGTTTGGATTCCCCAAAAGATTGATGGCATAAAACTCTCCATCAAAATGATTTATGAGAGTATAACTAAAGCATGTTTTCCCATTCTCCATTAAAATTTCATTCCACCTTGTATTGGCTCTTCAAAATTTGAAACTGGAGATGTTTGATTACCTTGCATAGTCATGGCTTGATTATGTATCTCATTGGCATAAGTAATTTGGTCTTGATTTTGGTCATAGGAGGGATAACCTAGTTATTATTGAATAAGCTTGTTTTGAGTGGGGATAGGAGCTTTATAATATGAGGCAACATTAGGATTATAACTTTGGTAAAGTCTATCTTGGGTGATTTGATCTTGTCCTTGAGCATTACCTTGGAAAGGAGGTCTATTTCCTTGTCCAAACTGATTATAAGGATGATAAGGTCTATAAATTTGAGCTTTTTGCCTTTTGAGGGAAACCAATTCATTAGTGACACTTTGTATAAAACTCTTGAATTCATGAATCTCATTTTTGGTAGCAATGGTAGACCTTTCTTGACTAGGCAAAGG
Source organism: Torreya grandis (assembly GCA_037957365.1). Lineage (NCBI taxonomy): Eukaryota > Viridiplantae > Streptophyta > Pinopsida > Cupressales > Taxaceae > Torreya > Torreya grandis. The sequence continues at coordinate 154,539 of JARHVA010008522.1, read as the reverse complement.
ATCCAAGGAAGGTGATGCAACTCGACTATGAGGCTGCAAATTAGGGAACAATGACATTGGTGGCCTAGGAGAAATCTTCCCTACTTAAAAAAGACAATTCTCAACATTGATGGATATATCATAGGTATCAGGGAGTGTATTCCCACCCATGGATTGGATCATCATGGCTACATCACTATTTAATGCTTTTAGATAGTATAAGAAGTCATAGTTTGGAGTAGGTCTCACAAGGGCTAGGATCCTATCCCATGTTTTTTGAAATCTAGTGTTAAAATCTTGAATAAACTATTATGGTGCCATATTGATAGTTGTAAATTTATTAGCTAGTGATAGATGATCACTTTTCTCTTCAAACCTCTAAGTCAATAGATCTCCTATTTCATCCCAAGAACCAATAGAATTTTCAGGTAGAGTCCCATACCAATCTAAAGCTTTTCCTTTGAAAGACAATTTCAACAACCTAATAACCACATTCTCTTGAATGATATTATGGATATTTTATAATTTTTATATGTTTTTAAGGTTCTTAATGGTAGTAATAGGACCCTCTCCACTAAAATATGGAACACTCCTAAGGGTTGCTCCTAGAATTTGGTCATATTGGGAAAGATTCAAAGGAGATGATTTGGTGAAGGATACAAAATTTTAGTTCCTATCCATCTTGGAATATAGAATATAGGTATTATTGGTTGAACTAAACAAGAAATTATAACTCTTAAACACCAACTCTCTTGAATAAGGATGAGTATTCACAAACCTAAACCTTTTGACAAAATATAAATGCAATTGCACAAACTCAAAGTATATACCTTTAGCAGCAGACCTAGTGGTCACCTTTGGCATGAAAATTAGGGATTGGTAAACAACCAAATATTTTATAAATTTAGTGGATTCACCAAGTACCGAATGTATATGTTCTCGTAGCTACAACTATGCCAAGACCAGCACCAATATTGGATAATCTTCTAGGATTAGAGTCTACTATACACTTGAGCATAATTGAAGTACTAGCCCCACTATCTATGATGTAAATGTGAATTAATAAATCACCAATGATTAGAGATATTTATAAAGGATGAGTTTTATCAATCTTCTTTATTTATCCATCAATGGGCTGAGTCCCATTCACCAAGATAATTTCTCATTCCTAGCTAATCTAACTTGTTTACCAAGTCCTTGTAATTCTTTTTGAAGCATGTCCTTTTGTCTAGGTATTTTTAGTGAATATAATAGTGAAATATTCATATGAAACTTCTTAATCTTGTCAAAAACATTGATATAAGGATTGATCACCTTGGAAGGCTCCTTGGAAGCACTAGTTCTTTATGGTGAAGCTTGTGGAGGTGGATGCATAAGAAAAGGCCTTACATTCTAAAAATTTTGATTATATTGCACTTTAGGATTTGGATTATACCCATCCACCATTGGATATGTTTTAAAATTTAAAATAGGTCCTTGATTTTCCCCTTGCATCTCTTCAACAGCTGTCTTCCTATACCTAGTGTTAGAAGATACACTAGCATTCACATTGCTTAGATTCCCCAAATGATTGATGGCATGAAAATCTCCCTCCAAATGATTTATGAGAGTATAATAAGATTGTGTTTTCCCATTATCTATTCCAAATTACATTCCACCTTTCATTGGCCCTTCAAAATTTAAAACTTGAGATATTTGATTACCTTGCATAGTCATGGCTTGATTATGCATCTCATTGGCATAAGAAACTTGGTCTTGATTTGGTAATAGGAGGGATAACCTGGTTGTTCTTGAACAAGGTTGTTTTTATTGGGGATAAGAGCTTTGGAAGATGAGGCAAAATTAGGATTGTAACTTTGGTAAGGTCTAGCTTGGGTGATTTGACCTTGTCCTTGAGCACTACCTTTGAAATGAGGTCTATTTCCTTGTCCAAACCAATTATAGGGATTATAAGGTCTATAACTTTGATATTGTAGCCTTTTGAGGGAAACCAATTCATTAGTGACACTTTGGATCAAACTCTTGGCTTCATGAATCTCATTTATGGGAGCAATGGCAGACCTTTCTTGACTAGGCAAAGGAGCCAAGGTATGTAATATAACTTGACTAGGAGGCTGTAAATCATGGAACAATGGCATTGGTGGCCTAGTAGAAATCTTCCCTACTTAAACAAGACAAGTCTTAGCATTGATGAAAATCTCATAGGTAGAAGGGAGCATATTCCCACCCATGGATTAGATCATTATGGCTACATCACTATTTAATGCTTTTAGATAGTACAAGAAGGCATAGTTTGGAGTATGTCTCATAAGGGCTAGGATCCTATCTTCTTTTTTTTGAAATTTAGTGTTAAAATATTGCTTAAACTCTTGTTGTGAAATCTTGATAGTTTTCAATTGATTATCTAGTGATAGATGATCACTTTTCTCTTCAAACCTCTTAGTCAATAGATCTCCTAGTTCATCCCATGAACCAATAGAATTTTTAGGTAGAGTCCCATACCAATATAAAGATTTTCCTTTGAAAGACAATACCAACAACCTAATAGACACATTGTCTTGAATTATATTATGGATATTTTAAAAGTTTGATATGTTTCTAAGGTACTCAATGGTAGTAATAAGACCCTCTCCACTAAAATATGGAACACTCTTAAGGGTTGTTCCATGAATTTGGTCATATTAGGAAAGATTCAAAGGAGATGATCTCATTAAGGCTAAAAAACGTTGGTTCTTAGCTATCTTGGAATGTAGAATATGGGTATTAGGGGTTGAATTTTCACCCTTTGAGTAGATTCCTAGATATCCTCATCCATGTGGCATAATGGAAACATCTCTCTTGTTGTGGGTGATAATTTTTTTGAGATGAATCTCTAGAAGGGCTTGTTCCCTTGATGCAATCTTTGAAGAACTTTCTTGGCTATCAAATTTGGATGAAAAGGGTTAAGAAAACAAATAATAAAGATAAATAAGGTGATGCACCAATATCATATTTCCTCCCACTGACTGAAATTTTACCATTTAGAGTCAAGAAAGACTTCTTTCACACAAAACTCACAATTCAAGTTACATTATCACATCAATGTTTCATAAGTTAGGTCCGAAAGGTATTTTGATGCTTAAGAGGGTAATGAGGGATTACCTTATGGGATAAAATCAATATCCACTTCTAAGACACATATACACTTAAAAACTAACACTAACAAAGACCTGTAACAATTTCTCTTTTACACATTTGGTGAATAGTCAAGGATACCATGCTAGAAAAGATAATCTTCTACTAGACAAGACCAATAACATTGCACTAACACTCAATTAAATAGCATGTGAGTAGGAAAAATCAATTTTTCATTTCTTAAAGAGTCGTTAAATTATGAATTTGGCTAGGGTTTCACCATTAACCAATGGAGGCTGCTAAAAAGAGCCTAAAGAGTCAATATTTATAGCCTTTAAGAGAAGAGCAAGGAAAGGGAAGTCCAAAAGTCACTTGGACACTTGTCAATATTAGAAAAGGGGTTAAAATTTAAATGATAAATAGGCATGGGATGAACCATGAAATTTTAAGACGTCCAAATGTCTATACAAATCATGAAACTGATGAAAAGTGACATAAAACTCTCAGTCTTGGCTTAGAAAACTTCATTCATCATTTAGAAATATTTGAATGTTGCACCACTAAAGATAGGTCTAATGAATGGGATAATATTTTATATATTAAATAATATAATTCCATACATTGGTTGCATTGATACTCATTTTTAAACTCCTAGAAGGTAGCCATCACCATCTACAGTCTAAAAAACTCCATTTTCAGTCAACCCTCACACTTGGCCTCAAAAAATGCCTTAAGTTTTCCATGTAAATACATTATAGGGAGTGAATGGAACATTTAAATGATATTCATTTCCTTTAAATACTCAATCACACCTTAAAAGGGCTCACACTTGGAGTTTTCACCCTTCTCATCCTTGTGTCCATTATGTCTGTTTTGAATGGCTAAAAGGAAGTCAATTGTTTAAACACTTATAATTTTTTTCCTTAAATAAAATGGCAATAAGGAGTTATTATAAGTCTTAAAATTCCACCCAAATCTTATTTCACTTTCAAAATCCTCTTGTAGCCTACAAAACACATAAAATAGTGAGAAAAACCTTATTCCCCCCCCCCAATCCGTACAAGTTCATAAAAAAACAACCATCTGATGGATCATGAGGGAGAAATTTTGATGATATAATAGCTTAAACTAAAAAAATATTCCATTTGGATAGCTCTCTAAGCTCATTTTCCCAATCGGGTCTCTACAAGGGTTTTGGAAGTGTTTATGAGTAGTTTTAGGTCTTAAGCTTTGTTCATAGAGATTTCATGCTCAAGTTTAAATAAAATGACACAAATTTGTTTCTATGTACCTCTTCTAACTCCCATTAACTTATTTATTTCCCATGCAAATCCTCCAAGGAGATGTAAGCTCAAAAATTTATCCTATCGAGCTTGCTCTTCTAATTTTTCATAAGGGTGAGTGTTTTTGAGCTCGAGGATGGCTCTCCTAATATATTATCTACACTCCACATGTTTTCACAATTTATTGTGACCTAAAAATCATACCTCAATCATCTGGATACTCTACGAAGAGTCATAAGTGAAGATGGACTACCATTTGGCATTAAGTCTTCTCTAAACCTAATAGGTCTACTATGCACCTTGATGAATTTGGATGTTAGGACTGTTACATCATATTTTTATTTGTGTATTAGGTATTTTTACAACCCATTTTATCTCATAAGACCACTACATACCCCTTCAATCACTTTTCTTCATCAACTTCTCTTATTTACCAACTAGACTTAGTGGAAACTTGCCTAGTTAGTCTATGTGCAAGGGGAAATTTGGAATTTTGAGTAGTATAAGATTTATATATTTAATATTAACCCTTATTTTCCTTATATACACCTCATAATATTTTTATTGAGGTCTTCAAATATTCACTTCAATTCTCTTTCCCATTCTACACTCATCATGTCACTTTGCCAAATTCTAATTTTCCTAGACTAGCTGACCTTTGAGACAAAATAGATAGGTATAACATTTATTTCAAAGACAAAATGAATATTTTTGGAATTTTTAAAAGTATTTAGGATGATTTTTACCATATTTTTTTGTCTTATTCCATTATTTAGGTGTTTAACCATCTCTAAATGCCCAAAAAAGACTTCAAAAAACCCTATTTTCCTGCATTCTCCTCAAATCCTCTTATGGGTGACCTCTCCAAGCCAAAACCATGATTCTATGTTGTTTAAAAATTATCCCCATATTAAATTAATTCTTATTAATATTTTTATTCATCCAAAACACTCCCATTTTCTATGGATTTTTCACATTTACTTATTGAACAAGCATGCTTTCTTAGTCCATAGTACGGACTATTGCCCTCTGGGCAAATAGGGAAGGAATTTGATCCTCTTAGGAAGGCATTAAACATGTAGGAACACATATTTATTAGTCATAAAATATTTTCCCTTGTTTTTAGTCCTTTTCCATCTCCCCTTGACAAATTCATGTTCTAACTTACCCTTACTATCTTGCCTTCTGCATATAGGTGCATATAGGGGTTTAGAGGGCTTGTGTAAGCTGATTTATCCTTTGGAATGGTATTATGAAATCAGAAAAATATTCACTAAGGTGTTCATACATGACTTCATCATTTATGAGCTCTCATTTTAATCTCATTTGTAGTTTGAAATCAACAAACTGGACCCCTTTTCCATAGGACAGAGTAACCATGCTTGACTACTGTAGATGTGTGTACTCTTTAGACTTGGGATTTGATGTGAATATGTAGTTTTTATCCACCCTAAATTTAATATTTTCACAATAATTTTCACCCTAGGCCACTCTATGAAGCTCCTTCAATTTTATGCAACATGGAATCACCTCTCAAGTTTGTGGGAAATTGTAAGAGAGATGAATCTCTAGATTATGAGGGTTAGCTCCCTATATTTCACATTTAAATTCTTGTCACATAATCTAATGATTTTTCATGGGAAAAAGGGTTAAGAGTTTTCATGAAAAGGAAACTACACTAAAGAGGTGATAAAACAAGGCATAGCCCATAGAATATCACACTCTTACTAAGTAACAAAGCTTTCCAAGACCAACTCAAGGCATTGAAGGATTCTAACATAGTGTTTCCATGTAAGGGATACATAGGATAATCAAAAATATAATTGGTCTAGTGGAATATTTCAAACCATAGAGACAATTTCATACTTGAAGAAGATCTTAACACATTCATACACTTTACATGACCTGTTAAAATCATAACTCTTACTTAAATATGAAGGATAAAGAGGAGTAAGGTTGACACCATCACTTAGTTCCACCATAAATCCCTCACACACTTATATAAAATGTTATTAACTCATAATCAGACTTGTATTCAATGTTTAAAGACAAAATTTCAATGTTATACCTGTAGGGCCTCACCATACTAGTTGTGGTATCTTTTTAAATAGCCAAGATGGCTCACATTTATAGAATTTGAAAGATAAGAGAGAAAAGACAAGTTGAAGAGGACAAGAACAAGTGTCCAAATGTGAGGATCAGTTACAATCATATAAATTAGGTGTAAAAGTATTTATGAAAATAATTTTCACATCAATCTATCCCAAATTAGCCTCTTTTTTGATGTGGCATTTAAACTCTTCCATAAGCATCTTTGAGTGTTGAAACTCCTTGTTGACAAGTGGAAAAAGTAAATATTTTGATCATGAGGTATCTTGGATAGTTAAATTTTTATTCCAAGGACACTTTTTAACCTTCTTGAACCATCTCAAATAGTTACATCACCTGCAATCATCAATTCCTCTCTTAGGTGTCACAAGGCCTAATTTGGCCAAAATAGCTAAAATTTGGATTTAGCTCAATTAGTGAAATATTTATTAATTTAAGGACTATATTCATCATATTTTACTGATAAAAATCCATTTGGAATCATCAATATTTCACCAAAATCCTATTTTGCCTATAGAGCCTTCACTAGGCCTTGTCTTCTTGTAACCCTATTTTTTCACAAATCCACTTGTTTAAGAGAATGTACAGATCTTAAGGACTAAGTAAGACCATTTTTTAATCCCTTTTACCTCATTGTGATATATTACAAGTTTTATGGTGCTAGATTCAATAAAAATGTGTTTTTAGAGATAAATTAGCCTTCCTAAATAGGCCTAATTAGGTCTCTTTAGCCTAGAAGACTAAAAATGACAATTTTATTCTCCTAAAAGTGTGAAATATAAAAATGGCATGTGATTCACTTTTTTCACATCCTTAAAATCCTTCATATAAAATTTGGATTAGTGATCATTTGTATAGACCCTTGTTCTAGCATTAAATGCTCTTTCTTGGCCTATTACGTACAATCTTGTACTTGTAGGTATGAACCAATGGCATGAGATGAATCTTAGGAGAGTCCTTTACATCATCATAATGAGTTAAAAATTTTAAACATCCATTTGAGTAGTTTTTTTGGCCTTTCTTTCTCATCAAGTTTAAATCAGGTTTCTTGGAGGGTTTAGGAGTGACTAAACCTATTAGCATTTGTTCCTATAGGATACACATTATAGATTCTTAAAAATTACACTAAGGGATCCTTAGGGACCTTATCCATCTTCCCCAAATAGATCCAGGTCCCATGAAAAACATGGTAGAAGTTCCAAGCACTTGAATTTGGCCATCCATGTCTTTTTTGCACCTTTTGTGGGGTCTGAGTGTACTTTAAGCCAAAAATGGATTCTTAGATAGTTTTTATACAATCAAATGGTTTAAAAACCTATGGATACATCCCATGAACATGTTCCAATCATTGGAATATATCTTTAAGAGCTAAGGATGAAAATTGACCCTTGTTTGGCATTAGGCTTGTGCCTTGCCAATGAGCCTACCTACACTTTGGACTCAAAATGACTCTCCAATGGTTTATTTTGACTTTTTATGGATTCAACACACCCAAAATACTTATATAAACATGAATTGATCACATAAAAAACATAGATTAGGTTGAAAATGCATATGACCTCTAGTTTAACTTCAAGCCCTAAGGCTTTCCTTCACACTTGACTATAACCCTTATTCTCTAGGGTGTCTTATTTTCCCTTTGACCCTCTAGGTTGATTTATTATGTCTCCCTTGGTGTGTTCTATCTATGAAAATCATCTTGGGGTGTCTCTAATGCTTATGGTCTATCCTCCATCATACTTCTCTCAAGGTTGTCTCTTCAAACATGAAGGGAGTGCCTCTTATCAGATATAAAAAATGGGGAATATCCATTGTCTTCTCCTTAAAAATAAACATTTTATAGTCTCACATATGTATCAATTATGATCTACACAAAAATTTAATCTCTGATGATGAGTCTAGACCCCTAAGCTTCTTAAAATTCCTAGGTAGACCTTCCTAGATAGTCTATATAAGGTATTTTTGGGAATGGACTATGTTTTATGGGAAATGGAGACCATTTTCCTATCCTATGCTCATGAAAAATACTTATACAAGATTAAATATCACATAAGATGTCTTAAAAATCTCTCTCTAACAATTTGACTTCTTGAGTCATCACTATGCTTTGGCAAACACAAGGCTACCTACAAAACCCTAACTAAGACAACTTGTCATGTTTGTAGATGATATTTTGGCCATGAATTATGGATTTGGTCCTCATATTCATGATATTTGGTCATGTAACCATTCCTATGCATGGACATCTCTTTGAAAGCTTTCAAACCATATCAATTCTTTGCCAAGGTTCCCAACTGAGACACCCTACCTTGACTATGATAGTCACTATTCTACCCCTAATCTGAGGTTTTTTGGTCATTTTAGGCTTTTATAATGATGTGTTTAAGTTAATATTGAGTCACTTCTCATTTTTCTCACCTATACTCACTTATAAAGCTTCACATGGGGTCCAAACCTTAAAATTTCTTCTTACTGCCAAGGTCATTGTCTCAATCAGTCAACTAACTATAAGTGATTGTCATCAGGCCTATAGGGGTGTTTTAGTGATGTTTGGAACTGTTAGAAGTTGATATTACTTCTCATGATTGTCTTGGAGTCACCACATACCCTATTTGACTTTGGAATCTCAAAACAAGGTCAAAAACCTAACTTTTTACATCATTGTTATATAACCCTGATGACTGTGCTCCTTCCTAGGAATGTGTGTTTCCATGTACATATTTATCTTAAAAGAGTATATAAAACATATTATGATCCTCTTATAATCATATTAATCTTTTATGGCTCACTTGTGTCCCCTTGAATGACTCTAAGCTATCACTTCAGCATTACTATTTGTTGTTTGGCTGAGACAATCCAATTTGACCCCTACCTGTAGGGGTTTCGGGATGGTCATGGGTATGAGATAGATCTTGAATGATGATTTAGATCCTTATTTAGGCCTTAAAATAAATTATTCCCTTATGTTACCCTTCCTCAACTTTAAATTGACTTAAAACCTCTTCAAAAACCATGATTTCACTCCATTGCTTGTCTTAGTTGTAGGTGGCTAATTGGAAGCATATGTATGGAATATGGGATGGTTATGTAGGGTATATCAAGGTTAATTTGATTCCTTTATGCTCATATAAGTGCTTGATGTTATTAAAAACAAATGGTACAAATCACAACATGAATGTATGCCTCATTTGTTTCTAACCATCAAAATACCATTTGAAACCTTACTAACCTGTAAAGGTTAATGATTTGTTTCAGTATGTTTATAGGCATTTTTGAGAACTTGTTTTACCCTATCCACTTATTATAATTATTTTAAACCTATCAAAATTATTATACATGCATAGGGATATAAATCTAATTCATAAGGAGTGAACAAAAGTCAAAACATAATTGTTGAAAAAACATTTCAAAAGAGTTAGGAGCTCTATTTTGACAAAACTGGGACCATAGGCCAAAAATCAATCCTCTTTATTTTGAATGGTTCTTCAACACCAAATTACTACCAAAAAGTCTCAAACATGTTACCAATCTATCATACACCTCATAATCTTCATGAACATCACAACTTTTCCACCCCTTCCTCTGTACATATTCTCTAAACTCTACAAATAACACCTGTAGGTGTATACATTTGATTGTATGTGAGGTAAAGAGGGGAATTTTGGTAATGATATGTTGTTATAAGATTATTATCACTTTAAATTAAATATTAAACTCAAAATGGGTGACATTTATAGAGAAAACTTTGAGAACAAACTCTAAAACACCCTATATTACATTGTAAACCCCTGTCAAGCACATATAGGTGTAAAGAGAAGACAATGACAAACACAAGCAAGTATAGAAGGAAATTGTGAATCCATGGGACATTTAAAACTAGGAAAAATATGAAAAACCCATTGAGAGGATCTAAGAAACACATAAAATAATTTTCCTTATCAAATCAAATCAAAATCTTTTCAAATAATTGTGAACAGTGACCCCTTCTTAGATGCACAAGCATAAAAAGATGCCTAAAGTGTAAATGATTGTTCATAAGGGAGGCACCAAATTGAAACTTATTATTAGGAAAATGAAGTGTACTCAGATTAAAATCCACCCCCAGAGCCACTCTTTCCAATTCTACCTGTAGCTTTCATAGTGAGTGCTTGAACTTGCCCCTCAGCTTGCTAAGTGAAAATGGAGGAAAATAAGTTACAAATTAACTTTATATGAAATTATCTACAAAATAAACATTTAAATTACCTTTGGAGAGGTGAAGAGACACTCCACCACATTTTCAATTGATGGTGAATTTGATAAATCTGTACAAGTGCCCAAAGGGACCTATTTTTGAGGAAAAACTACTATTTCATGATCATAACAAACTTATAACTACCACTTGACTGATTATGACATTATTTAACCTTATACACATTTATTTATACCTTTATGACATATTTTTTAACTCCCACCATCTGTACAAGTCAATTAATTAGCTAAAAAAGTGGCCAAATGACCCTTTTAACACCTAAAACCTAGCAAGTGGTCAATTTATGACTTGTAAACACATTGAAACCTATAAAATACTATTTTAATAAGTTTATAAAATAAATTTATCCTTTTAATAAGTTATACCATAGTTGACCAATGTTGACTAGGTTAGTACAAAGAGGATGGGTTTTAGCAAGGACTAGGGAAAGGCTAATTGAGACATGTAAGACAATAGATGACCCCTAGGACATATGAAACTTTATCTAAAAGTTTAAAATAGTATTTATTAGGTCTAATTTGACATGGGGTCAAATTTGGTCAACATTCATGGTGATTCTTAGGGGTGGCATGTCTGCTATGCCTAAGACCAATTGCCTAATCCTTCTATTAGGCATGGAGTCATGCATATGAGTACTCTAATTGACTTGAATAGACCCTTTAACCAAGGGAAAAAGGATGTTTGACACACATACACAAAGAAAATACACACACCAATAAAAGGAAAGAAACACACATGTGCCATGAAGCACTTAGGAAACACAAGACAACTGAAACAAACCTCTCTAAAGTGTACAAACTAGATAGATAGAAATGATCCTCCTAGATCAAAAGGAAATATTTTCATACCATCTCCTTGAAGTGAAATAGAAGACTGTTAAAGTTGCCACTTAGGTCTTGTCCTTATTTTTTGAACACCTTGCTTACTTCCCATGGTACTTGCATTGACTTCATATGGTTCCATGAACATGTGTTCAATAGAAACATACTCCCATTTATTGGTTTGAATGGTAACCATAGTCCTTGGTCCAAGTGGTTTTTCATTGATTATAGACTCATTTTGATCTTCACATTCAACCTAAACCTCAAGTTCTCCATCAAAATTTGGTGTTTCTAGTAGTTGAATACATGGGAGAGGTTCTTCAAAACTTACTACCTCTCTTGGTACCTTGTATTCTCCATCCATATTATTCATTTGATCTTCTTGAGATGAATCATGATAAACTTTCTCTTATTGTGGAGGTGCTTCATGATATTCAATAGGTTCAACTACAACATCTCTTTCAAAATTATTCTCACTCTCCTCATGAAGTGGAGATGCATCATCCAACCTCAAGCAATTTTTTTCAAGGTCATCCCAAAATGCCAACTCTTCATGGTCAATAGAAATTACTTGAAGTTCATCAAATTTCTTATCAATCACTGATGGAGCATCATGTTGGATAATGGACACCTCTTATTCATATTTTGTTGCAAGTATATCACCATCATCTTCCATGAAGCAAGGCAACACATCAATCCATTCAAAGTCTACTTCTTTTTATCTTTCCATTAAAGGGCCTTCTTCTCCCAAAACCTTTGTTGGTTTCTCTATATCATAAGCTCCTTGTTCAATCTCAAAGACTAATCCATTAAGGTTAAGAGGTGTGCCCATGATAATTTATTCATCATAGTTACTTGAGGCATCATCTTCAATATGTTCAAGGGACTCATCTATGGTAACATCATCTTCCAAATCTTGGAGAGTCTTAGGAACAATCAAGTAATCTTCAGTTTGTGAAGGCAATAGAGAAGAGGTACAGAATGGCAATTCTTTAGGTGATTTGTCAACCTTGTCCACATTATTATCTTTCTTTTGAAACTTCACAAGAATGGTACCTTGGTTTCTACCTTCTCTATGAGTATCCCTTTGCATGATATTTTGTTCTTTTGATGTGAGGCAAGGAGTAGCTCTTTCTTGTGCCACTAAATCTTGACAACCTCCTCTACCATCATATACAAAATGACCTTGAGATTGTCCGCAATTATCCAAATGTTCTTCTTCTTGAACCATGTTGGTATGGACTACAACAACAACCATAGTGGATGGAATGGAATTAGGATTATAATTATAAGGCTGCTTATTGAGAACTTGATGACTTTGGTGATTGTATTGGGGATTGGGTGGAGTACTTACTTGAAATTGAGCTTGTTTGAGCTGAGCTTGTAATGACTTGATCATTTAATATTTGTCTATATCATTATAAACCTTCTTGGGAGTTATTATAGACTTGAAATTGGCGTTGGGAAATTTATCTATACTTGGGGTTTAAAATGAACTATGAGATAAAAAAGGCATAACAACTCTTTGGGATAATTTCCCAGCTAGTACCAAACTATTCTCAGCTTCAATAGCTATCTCATATGTATTTGGTAGAGTCAATACTCTAATTTCATGCAAGATTACTACCACATTGGTTCCAATAACCTTGAGATAAGTGGGGAACACAAAGCTTGTAGGGGGTCTCATGATAGGTTGCAACCTATGCCATGTCCTTTGAAATCTCTCATTGAAATCTCCCATGGATTCATTAGGACCTCTCCTTATCACATTTAGCTGATGGATTATTGAAATGTGATCACTTTTATTCTCAAACCTATTCACCAACATATCTCTAAATCCATCCCAATTAGTGATGCAACCACCTCCTAATGTCTTATACTGATCAAGTGCTTTACCCTTTAGGGACATGGTAAGTAGCCTAATGGCTATGTTAACTTGAGTGATATTGTGGAAGTTAAATTTTTTTGAGATGTTCCTAATGTGTTCAGATGGGGTAATAGGACCTTCTCCATTGAAGTTAGGGAGGATTTTGGTAGAATTAGGATGAATAGGGTCATATACAGGAAGATTAAATGGATTTAGAGTGTTGAAGGCTGGAAAAGAATGTAGCCTTTCCATCTCTTCTTCCTCTTCCTAACCATGAAATATAATGTGGAAAAATTGATATACAACTAGAGAGTCTCACCTTTTGGAGTTTCCAAATGCTGGATTAGAAACACTTATGCAACCTTGGACTTATCAAGACTAGCGTTCACATGTGTCAAGATTAACATTCACCTTGACATGAAAGAAATTAGGACTAGATATCCCATTGGATGTATCAGAACTATTGTCATCAAATTGTACACCATAGGTCACTCTATGAATCTCCTTCAATTTGATGTAACATGGAACCATATCTTAAGTTTGTGGGAACTTGTAAGAGAGATGAATCTCTAGATTATGAGGGCTAGCTCCCTAGATTTCATATTTAAGTTCCTATCACCTAATCTAATGCTTTTTCATGGGAAAAGGATTAAGATTTTGCATGAAAAGGAAACTACACTAAAGAGGTGATACACGAACACATATCCCATAGACTATCACACTCCTACTAAGCAACAAATATTTCCAAGACCAACTCTAGGCATTAAAGGATTCTAACATAGTATTTGAATGTAAAGGTAGGCATACATAGGATAATCATCAAGATAACTGGTCTAAGGGTATATTTCATAGCATAGAGACAATTACACACTTGAATAAGAGCTTGGCACATTCCTACACTTCACATGACCTATTAAAATTAGAACTCTTAATTAAACATGAAGGATAAAGAGGAATAAGGATGACACCATCACTTAGTTCCACCATACATCACTCACACACTTAGACAAAATTTTATTAACTAAGAATAAGACTTGTATTCAATGTTGAAAGACAAAAATGCAATCTCATACCAGCAGGACCTCACCATAAAAGTTGTGGTCTCCTTTACAATAGCCAAGATGGCTCACATTTATAGAATTTGGAAGAAAAGAGAGAAAAGAGAAGTTGAAGAGGTACAAGGACAATTGTCCAAATGTGAGGATAAGTTAAAATCATATAAATGAGTTTTAAAATTAGTTATGAAACTAATTTTCACATCATTCTATCCCAAATTAGCCTCTTCATTTTTGTGGCATTGAAACTCTTCCACAAACATCTTTGAGTGTTGAAACTCCTTCTTGACAAGTGGAAAAAGGAAAGAGTTTGATCATGAGGTATCTTGTATAGTTAAATTTTCATTCCAATGAAAATTGGAAACATTATTGAATCATCTAAAATAGCTACATCAACTGCAATCATCAATTCCTCTCTTAGGTGTCACAAGGCCTCTTTGTCTCATTAGGCATAATTTGGCCAAAATAGCTAAAATTTGGATTTAGCTCAATTAGTGAAATATTTATTCATGGAAGTCATATTTTCATCATATTTGACTAAAAAAAATCCATTTTGAATCATCAATCTTTCACCAAAATCCCATTTTACCTATAGAGCCTTCAGTAGGCCTTGTCTTCTTGTAGCCCTATTTTTGCACAAATCCACTTGTGCAAGAGAATGTATAGATCTTAAGGAGTAAGTAAGACCATTTTTATTACCATTTTACCTCATTTTTTTTTCCGAGTTTCATGGTGATACACTCAAGGTAAGTGTGTCTTTTAGAACAATTAGCCTTCCTAATTAGGCCTAATTAGGTCTCTTTAGCCTAGAAGACTAAAAATGCCTACTTTGTGCTCCCACAAGTGTAAACTAGAAAAATGGAATGTGATTAACTTTTTTCACCTCATTAAATTACTTCATATCAAATTAAGGATCATGATCATTTTTATGGACCCCTATCTTAGCATTAAATGTTCTTTTTTGGCCTATTCTGTACAACCCTATACTTACAAGTACAAACCAGTGGCATGAGATGAACCTAAAGATAATAATATATATCATCCTAATGAGTTAAAAGTTTTAACAATCCATTTTAGTAGTTTTTTTGGCCTTTCTCTCTCATCAAGTTCAAATTAGGCTTCTTGGAGGATTCTGGAGTGACTAACCCTCTTAGCATTTGTTCTTGCAGGATACACATTAGAGATTATTCAAAATGTCATCAAGGGCTCCTTAAGGACTTCTCCATATTCTCCAAACATATCCAGGACCCATGTAAAACTTGGTGGAAGTTACAAGCACTTGAAGTTGGTCATCCATGTCTTTTTTACACCTTTTGTGTGGTCTAAATGTACTTTAAGCCAAAAATGGCTTCTTGGATAGTTTTTATACAAGTCAATGGTTAAAAAACCTATGGATACATCCCATGAACATGTTACAATCACTTCAATATCTCCTTAAGAGCTAAGGATGAAACTTGACCCTTGTTTGGCATTAGGTTTGTGCCTTACCAATGAGCCTACCTATATTTTGGATTCAAAATGACTCTCCAATGATTTATTTTAGATTTTTATGGATTCAACACACCCAAAATACATCTATAAACATGAATTGATCATGTGGAAATCATATATTAGGTTGAAAATGCATATGACATCCAATTCAACTTCTATCCCTAAGGCTTTCCTTCACACTTGACTATAATACTTGATATTTTACATGTCTCCCTTGATATTTTAGAGATATTAAAATCATCTTGGGGTGTCTCTAATGCTTCTGGTCCATGCTCCATCATACTTATCTCAAGGCTATCTCTTTAAAAATGAAAGGAGTGCCCCATGTCTGAGACAAAATAGGGGGAATATAGCCTATCTTTTCCTTAAAATAAATATTTGAGAAGATCATATATGTATCATCGATGATCTATAAAAAAATTCAATCTCTAATGATTAGTCTAGACCCCTAAACTTCTTGAAACTCCTAGGTAGACCTTCTTAGACAGTCTATACAGGGTATTTGTGGGAATGGACTATGTTTTATGGGAAATGGAGACCCTTGTCCTATCCTATGGTCATGAAAAAAGACTTATACAAGCTTTAATACCACATAATATGTCTTCAAAATCTCTCTACAATAATTTGACATCTTGAGTCATCACTATGCTTTGTCAAACACAAGTCTACCTATAAAACCCTGACTGAGATAACTTTTCATGTCTGTAGATGATCATTTGGCCTTGAATTATGTATTTAGTCCTCCTATTCATTATATTTGTCATGGAACATTTCCTATGATTGTAATTCTCTTGGAAACCTTTCAAACCATATCAATTCTTTGCCTAGGTTCCTAATTGAGACACCCTACCTTGACTATGACAGTCACTATTCTACCCCTATTCTAAGGTGTTTTGGCCATTTTAGGATTTTTAATGATGTTATTAAGTTATTCTTGATTAAATTATCATTTATTTCACCTAATATCACTTTTAAAGCTTCACATGGAGTCCAAACCTCAAACTTTCTTCTTACTACCAAGGTCACTGTCTCAATCAATTTTCTGACTGTAGGTGATTGTCATCAGGCCTATAAGGGTGTTTTAGTGATGTTTGGAACTGTTAGAAGGTGATATAACTTATCATGATTGTACTAGAGTCACCACATACCATATTTTACTTTGGAATCTCAAATCAAGGTCAAAAACCTAAACTTTTACATCACTGTTATATAACCCTACGAACTATGCTCCTTCCCAGGCTTGTGGGTTTCCATGTACATATTTAACTTCAAAGAGTATATAAAACATATTATGATCCTCTTATAATCATATTAAACTTGTATGGATCACTTGTGTCCCCTTAAATCACTCTAAGCCATCACTTAAGCATCATTGTTTGTTTTTTGGCTGAGACAGTCCAATTTAACCCCTACCTATAGGGGTTTGGGGATGGTCATGGGTATGAGCTAGGAATTGAAAGATGATTTAGAACCTTATTTAGGCCTTAAAATAAAATTTTCCCAGATTTTACCCTTCCTCAACTTGAAATTGACTTAAAACCTCTTCAAAATCCATGATTTCACTCCACTGCCTATCTCAGTTGTAGGTGGCTAATTGGAAGCATATGTACGGACTGTGGGATGGTTATGTAGGGTATATCAAGGTTCATTTGCTTCCTTGATTACCCTATAATTGTTTGATTTTATTCAAACCAAATGGGACAACTAACAACATGAATGTATGCCTCATTTGTTTCTAACCATCAAAATGCCATTTGAAACATTACTAACTCGTAGATGGTACTGATTTGTTTCAGTATGTTTATAGGAATTTTTGAGAACTTGTTTTAACCTCTACATTTATTCTCATTATTTGAAACCTAAAAAATTTATTTTACATGGATATGGATAAAAATATAATGCATAAGGATAGAAAAAAATTCAAAACATAATTATTGAAAAAAAAAATCGAAAGAGCTAGGAGTTCTGTTTTGACAAAACTAGGACAGCAGGCCAAAACTTAGTCCTCTTTATTTTGAATGGTTCTTCAACACCAAATGAATACCAAAAGGTGTAAAAAATGTTACCAATATATCATAAACCTCATACTCTTCATGAATATCACAACTTGTCAACCCTTCCTCTATACATATTCTCTAAACTCTACAAATAACACCTATAGGTGTATACATTTGACTGCATGTGAGGCAAAGAGGGAAATTTTGGAAATGGTATGTTTTAATAGGATTATTATAACTTTAAATGAAATATTAACCTTCAAAATGTGTGAAATTTATAGATAAAACTTCAAGAACAAACTCAAAAACACCCTCCATTATGTTGCAAGCACCTACTAAGCACTTATAAGTGTAGATAGAAGACAATGACAAACACAAGAAAGTCTAGAAGGAAATTCTGAATCCATGAGACATATATAACCAAGATAACTATGGGAAACCAATTGAGAAGATTTTAGAAACAATTAAAACCACTTTCCTTATTAGATCAAATCAAAAGCTTCTAAAGTAATTGCAAACAATGACCCCTTCTTAGATGCATAAGCATAAAAAGCTACTTGAAGTGTAAATGATTGTTCATAAAGGAGGGGGAACCAAATTTCAAATTATTTTTATGAAAATGAGGTGAAATTATAGTAAAATCCACCCCTATAATAACTCTTTATAATTCCACTTGTAGCTTCTATAGTGAGTGCTTGAACTTGCCCCTCCTTAGCTTACCAAGTGAAAATGGAGGAAAACAAGTTGTAGATGAACTTTATATGAAATTATTTGCAAAAAAAATGGAAATGACCTATGGAGAGGTGAAGAGACACTCCACCATGTTTTCAACTGATGGTGATTTTGATAAATCCATACAAGTGCTCAAAGAGACCTATTTTTGAGGAAAAACTACTATTTCATGATCATAACAAACTTATAACTACCACCTAACTAATTATAACATGATATGACCTTATCCACATTGATATCCACCTTGATGACATCTTTTATATGATCTAGAGTTTAGTTCAAAAAAAGTTCCCAAGCCATGACAAAACCTCTTGCACGTGGAAGAGCTCATCGAGAGCTTTCTAGCACTTCTTTTAGATTGCAAAATGGAGTCCAAATGCCCAAGTTATAGGTTGATAAAGTTATTTTGTGATAGAAAAAATAAGGAGGTGTCACAATTTGAATGTGATAATTGGACCAATCACCCATTGACATGTGGCAGTCCATTTTTGTATGTTCATGCAAAAATTTGGTTTAGTGTTTTGGTTTGGTTTCAACCTCTGGTCTTTGACAGGAAGTCATATGGAGAACTGTGGGCCCCGATATTGGCTCACTGGGGGTCCTCAGCGAGGGTCAACACACTTGGTTAAGGAGGGGTGCCTTGGCCTCCATCTCACATTGCATTGTATTTGCATTTGTTTTTAAACCACTATATTGTGCCCACCGAATGCATGTGGGATAATTAAATTAAGTATTTTAAATAGCTTGGTAATATTTGGAATTACCACTACCCCATTAAGCCACATGGGAGAACCAACACTTGCCACGTCAAACTATATTATCGAGTCAAGCTCGAGATAGAAGATTATATGCTAGTTTGGAAAACCGTGAGAAATGCCAAGTCAAATGTTGAGCCATAGACCTCAAGATTGAGTGCCACGCTTGGAAACTATGAGAAATGCATGCCACATCCATTAGTATATATGCTAAGATTGGCACACCTACCAACAAACTGTGCTAGGTTAAGCACCTTAAGCCCACCAAAAATGGCATCAACATTGTCTAAGGTGGATGCCAGCCCTTTTAAAGACATCAAAGCCAATCCCATTTGCCAATGTGGGATAAAGTGAGATAAGTCTAAGCACCCAAAAAGGTAGGCCGATGACTTGAACCCTGCACCTATCATGCAAAAGGGATATGCCTTGACCACATGAGCCATGGGTTTTTAAGTGTTTTAAAAGCTATGAACTTTTATTTGAATGTAAGCTTCATAGGATTGTGTATTTTTTTAAGAGGCCAAGAGCTTGGAGATAAATAGAAAATGTATTTTGATCAATAATCTGATCTTATACATAGAGGGTAAGCCTTTTTAATTATGTTTTGTAATTGAAAAGAGAGTTTAAAGTTATTTTATTATAAATTGGATAAACCAATAGTTTAAGTGAAGGGACTTAAGCACATTCGGAAGGGATTGAAGACTGAGGAAGGATTTCGTGTTGTCGAGCTTGAGTATATCAGCAAAGGTGGAATTCTTGGATAGTGATCAAACCTGAGGAGACTTGTGTAGTGTTTCAAAGAATTTGTAAGCCATTTTTTTATAAATTTAATAAAAATGATCCTCACTATTGGGTGGACCCAGAGACGTAGGCAAGAGATGCCAGACTTTGTTATCAATGTCAGATGGTAATTTGTCATTTGATTGCATGTTTTATTTCAGATTTTGATTTTTAATATATGAAAAGTTTAAAATTTGACATTTTACGACATGTTTAAAAACAAACTAGTTTAATTGGTGAATGGAAGTGACAAGTCATTGGATAGTTCCAATCCAATTCGATAACTGAGAACACTTGATTGCCAAACAATTTGAAAGTTCTTTTGAGTATTTCAAGGATTTGTTAAGTTTGAGAAATTTAGTATTCATAGGTTAAAACTTCACTTTGAGTTGATCAGTGTAGTTTATGGATAAAATTGGTATCAGAGATGTTAGAAAGTAGGGTTAGCTTCTGATTGTGTAATTTGACAGTTGCTTTCAGTTTATTAGTTTTCAATATTTTGTAGACTTGATTAGATTGTAGTGTGTAGTTGTGGAATCAATGTACTTGTAGGAAAACATGGGCAATTTGTCACATAAAGCTAAAATGGAAGAGCTTGAAGCCATCAATACCCAGATTTAGGATGAGAATGCATTCCTGAGATATAAGCTCTTATCTCTTGAAGAACAAGTTGCAAGTTTGAAATCAGAGCTTGAATCTAACGATGAGATCTTGATCAGATTATAGTGTGGTGAACCAAAGAAGGCCATACCTTCTACTTCAAATGCAGAGACTATGACTGAGTGCACTATAAGTTATTCACCAAGTAAATCATCTTCTTCTTCCCATTCAGATTTAGATTCAAGTAATGATGCTTTTGGTAGTTTTGAATAACACACTAAGGGTATAGGATCCAAATTGTTGAAGAAAATGGGCTTTAATGGAAGGGGTCTTTGTCAAGATGGCTAAGGAATTACTAACCCAATATAGGTAGAGCATAGATCTCCTCATGTAGGTTTGGGTTACACTAGTGAGCAGGTGGATATTGGAGAAAATTCCTCCATGGCTAAAGGAAGAGAAGCTTCTGATAGCAAAGGTTTGAGGCCACTAGTAGAACATGTGCAGTGTAAGAGAACAGATAGAAGAGGTATTGAGATTCCACCTCCTA
The DNA here is from genome assembly GCA_037957365.1 of Torreya grandis. Taxonomy (NCBI): domain Eukaryota; kingdom Viridiplantae; phylum Streptophyta; class Pinopsida; order Cupressales; family Taxaceae; genus Torreya; species Torreya grandis. The sequence continues at coordinate 133,157 of JARHVA010008522.1, read as the reverse complement.
GTTCCTACACTAGAGTTAGCACTAAATCTTCTGATCCACTTTTTACATTTAAGAAATTTGGATTTAACATTCAGAAGATGATGCAATCATTTCCTTGCACTTTTTGTGGGATGCATAACCACAGTGTTGCATTTTTTTGGAAGAGACATGCTCTGATTAAGTAGATTTCAGGTGTTAAAGACCATTCTCATCATGGCAAAGCAAGAAGATGTAAGTGGGAGACCTCACCTAAGAAGGTTTTATGCACTCATTGCCATATGAGTGGACATCAGATTGATTATTGTCTTAAAATTCAATCATCTTCTCATTCTAGACATGGTAAAACTAAGATGATTTATCAACCTGTTAATAAGGTCAATGAAGTTAAATCAATCCATAATGATCTTAATGAATCCATTGAGGAAATCAAGTTAACTAGGTAGAAAATTTGATTAAGTGGATTTATAATGCATTTATTTTTCAAAGCATTGTTAAGAATGTTGTTAAGGGAAAGAAAAAGCTTTGATGATGCATTAGTAGAGCTTGTGAGAATACTTCGAGACAGGCTCATCATTCAAAGTATTTCAATTCTCACCTTATGTTGAATAGCTCTATGTTTTGGAATCTGTTGTTTATGCCGAGTGAGTTGTCTATGGAATTGATAGGACTTGAACTCATTTGATTAGTTGGAGATAATAGCAGAATGCATGTTGTAGGTTGAGTTAATTTACTTACAACACTTGTCTCAAATTTGAATTTTATTTTGAGAATGTATCTGTTTTTGGAACATGGATGTATAGATGCATTGTAAGACCCTATGGGCATGTTTGGATGTTAGGCAACATACACTTTGTGTTGTTTGTATTTTATTAAGATTGTAAGTCCCATACCAAGGCATTATATTGCAACATGTCTACAACATTTATTGTATGTTGTTGGTATTAACAAACTTATTTTGAAGTTACATTTGATTTTGTTTTATTTTATTGATAGTTAACTGCTTTACATGATGTGACATGGGTAGATAGTTTTGGTATGTTGTGATCAGTTTAATGATAGTTGCAGATTCCTTTATTCATGCCATGTTGCAGGAATTTTCACTTGAGTTGTGAATCATTTATTTTTCCAATGTTTATCTCTTGCTATGATTGGGTTCTATTTGATGTGATGCAGTAGACCAGTTATTAATTTTAGGAGATAGTAGACTTTTGGAGACCAAAAGCCTCTTTTTTAGGGAGGTGTGATCTAGAGTTCAGTTTAGAAAAAGGTCCTAAGGCATGACGAAACCTATTGCACATGGAAGAACTCATCAAGATCTTTTTGGCACTTCTTTTGGATTGAAAAATGGAGTCTAAATGCCCAAGTTATATGCTGCTAAATTTATTTTGTGACAAGTAAAATAAGGAGGTGTCACAATTTGAATGTGACAAGTGGACCAATCACCTGTTGACATGTGGCAGTCCATTTTTGTACATTCATGAAAAAATTTGGTTTGGTGTTTTGGTCTGGTTTCAACATCTGATCTTTGATAGGTGGTCATATGGAAAACCGTGGGCCCTACTATTGGCTTGTTGGGGGCCTTCAGCGAGGGTCGACACACTTGGTTAAGGAGTAGTGCCTTAGCCTCCATCTCACATTGCATTGTATTTGCATTTGTTTGTAAACCATTATATTGTGCCCATCAGATGCATGTGGGACAATTAAATTAAGTATTTTAAATAGCTTGGTAATATTTGTAATTACCATTACCCCATTAAGCCACATGGGAGAACCAACACTTTCCACGCCAAACTATATTACCAAGTCAAGCTTGAGATAGAAGATTATATGCTAGTTTGGAAAACTGTGAGAAATGCCAAGTCAAATGCCGGCCATAGACCTTGAGATTAAATGCCATGCTCGGAAACTATGAGAAATGCATGCCACATCCATTTAGCTCATGGAACATGAGAAGAGGATAGGACGATTAGTGTATATGCTAAGATTGGCACACCTACCAACAAACCATACTAAGTTAAGCACCTTGAGCCCAAAAAAATGCATGTCGGCATTGTCTAAGGTGGACACCAACCCTTTTAAAGACATCAAAGCTGATCCCATTTGCTAATGTGGGATAAAGCAAGATAAGTCTAAGCACCCAAAAAGGTAGCCCGATGACTTGAACCCTGCACATAGTGTGCAAAAGGGACATGCCTTGACCACATGAGCCATGGGTTTTGAAGTGTTTTAAAAGTCATGAACTTTTATTTGAATGTAAGCTTCATAGGACTGTGTATTTTTTTAAGAGGCCAAGATCTTGGAGATAGCTAACAAATGGATTTTGATCCATAATCTAACCTTATACATAGAGGGTAAGCCTTTTTAATTATGTTTTGTAATTGAAAAGAGAGTTTAAATTTATTTTATTATAAATTGGATAGACAAATAGTTTAAGTGAAGGGACTTAAGCACATTCAGAAGGGATTGAAGAATGAGGAAGGATTCCATGTTGTCGAGCTTGAGTATATCAATGAAGGTGGAATTCTTGGATAGAGATCAGACCTGAGGGGATTTGTGTAGCATTTCAAAGAATTTGTAAGCCATTTTTTACAAAAATTTAATAGAAATGGTCCTCACTATTAGGTAGACCTAGAGATGTAGGCAAGAGATGCCAAACTCCATTATCAATGTCAGATCATAATTTGTCATTTGATTGCATGTTTTATTTTAGATTCTAATTTTTAATATATGCAAAGTTTAAAATTTGACATTTTATGACATTTTTAAAAACAAAACAGTTTAATTGGTGAATGGAAGTGACAAGTCATTCGATAGTTCCAATCCAATTTGATAACTGAGAACACTTAGTTTATGGATCATGATAACTCTCACCATTCGTACAAGTCATTAATTAGCTAAAAAAGTAGCCAAATGACCCTTTTAACACCTGAAACCTAACAAGTGGTCAATTTATTACTTGTAGACACATTGAAAACTATCAATGACCATTTTAAGACATTTCCATAATAAATTAAGCCTTTGAATAAGTTTGACCATAGTTACCAATGTTGAATTTTATTGACTAGGCTAGTACAAAGAGGATGGGTTTCAACAAAGACTAGGGAAAAGGTAATTGAGATATGTAGCACAATAGATGACCCCATAGGACATATGAAACTTTATCTAAAAGTTTAAAATAGTAGGCATTTACTTAAATTTGACTTGGGGTCAAATTTGGTCAATATTTACCCAATCATCTATTTAAACTAGTATTCTTCTTTAGAAACTTTCAAATCACCATTTGGAGCATCTAACTCAAGGTCAATGTCTCATACACTATTGGACTGAGAGACCTTCCTAGGGCTTGGTGTAGGTGTTCATAGGCTTGTCCAAGGTGATTATGATGGATAAAACCTTATTAAGTTCACCTTTATGGTCACAACTTGTTTGATCAAGTTTGAACCCACATTAGATGGCTAAACAACATCATAATACATGCCTATTCATTTTTCCTTCACTAAACTTATCTGACCCCTGTAGGTGGCAATTCCATACTTAAGGAGGGTACTTATAGGTTATCATGGGGATATATAATACTTTACCTTAGTCTTCTCTTGATTCCTCTTATTTCATTTTTATTTATTACACCAGTCTAGTCATCCCATTCATGAGGTTATGTTCAATATTGTTCCTCAAGGTAACAAAAGGCCATTTACTCCTATAGGCATGTAGACATCATTAAAGTTTTTCAATGTATTCTAAGGCATATTTGAGGATTTTCAAAACCATATTCCACTAACCATTTCCCCTTCAAATTTGGTAGGGTTCTTTTCATATGACAGGGCTACAAGGTTCACCTATTTAGATATGTTGAAATGTTTGGGGAATAGGTTGTGTAAGGTCACCAAAAACCCCTTAACCTCTATTTTACTCTTTTAGGGATTGATCCCAAAACTCAATCTTGACCTTCAAATAGGACTCCATGCTTCTGTTGGTCCTATAGGATATTTTCATAGGTCTATTATGACTTTTATTGCTATATTAAGACCTCAAGAGGGTGTCACATTATTCCAACCCTTTGTATAATACTTGAATCTCCTGTTCAGCCACCTATAGATGATTATTTTGATGCTTAAATAGTGGACTAGGAATGAAAAAATAGAAACCCTAAGTTTAAATTAAACTTATATGATTTTGAAAAACCTCCTAATATACATCAAGCAGAACCAAGAAGTTGTGACACAAATCATCCTTCCCATACCTCAGTATGACATCAACAAATGGCCTTGTGGGCATGCATTAGGCAAATTGTGGAGGTAGAGCATGAAATGTGGCAAAATATGATGGAAATAGTTTCAAGGCTACTCAAATACCATTTTAAATCTTCAAAAATATGATATTAATTAAGAAACATCTTGTAAATAGCTTCAAAACACCTTTCCCAACTTGAAAACACTTGCATACATGTGAAAAAGAGCAGATAGAGGCATCAAGTGACTATTTGGCATGGTATATGAGCACATGGTTAAACCTAAACCTCCATAATCATACAAAATAATTTTTTTCAACTCATAAAGTCTTTCATAAACCATTACACCTCTATTACCACTTCATATATAGGATGGACAAGCTTATTCATGTGACTGCAACTAAAAATGTGTAGAAAGTTGAAAAAGAAGGGAAACAAGCTTTAGAGCAAACCAAAAGGTAACATGGTGAAACCCAAAAATTAAATTAAGTGTTCACATGACCTAGATACTTATGTAAAATTCTTTCCTAGTTGAATGAGATGCCTACAAGAGAGAGACACTTAGAAAATAGAAGCACTCTAATTGAAACTGTACATGGTGACACCTTCTTGCATCATAGACCAATTTGTTGATCTAAAACTCATGAGTCATGAAACAAAGAATTGGTACCATCTTATAAATAATCCAACATCCTTTGGATCCTATATCACCAATTGGTTTATACAGATTTGGCTAAAATGAATCAAAACCTATAGGGTACATGAAACAAATAATAACAAAATCATAGTCAACTTGTTAGCGATGGTTCATAAATAAATTTTGACCAATACTCAAACTACATAAATTAAAATGAAGGTATATTAGTTTACTATCATATATCAAAATCATTTATCCTTAAACTACTTGTACTATTCATACCAAGCAAAAACCTGAGTGTCACTTTAGTTTGTCAAAAAAAAGAAAGGCACAAAATAGTTTTGACATCAAAATGGAACTTTCAAATCAGACCAAGTGTATATATGAGTATTTTTAAAGTTAATATGTCCCAAAAATATATTTTCCCACATGGAACACTTCCTTATGTGTTGTATAAGTGCCATTTTCTCTTTTTTTAGTTGGTTTCTATAATTTCAGTTAGACAACCTACAATTTTTTGAGATAAATGACATCTTTGACATCTTAACTAACTTCCTATAAGTTTACCACAAAATAGGACACATAGTAACCTTTGGAACCATGCCACTTGCATTTATGACTCTTAAAAACACATTTAATGACTCAAAATGATAAATAAACCTATGAGACCGTGATGAAGGCTAGAAATGGAAAAGATAACATTAAATGACATGTAATAGACCCTATGACAATAGATTTAGACCCATAAATCATCTAATAAAACATTATTTTACCTATAGGGGTCCAAGTTTGACCTAAAAGTCAAACTTGGTCAACAAAATGGTGACTCATAAGGGTAGTATGCCTGCTATACTAATGACCAGTAGCCTTATATTATCAAGGGTAAATGGAGTCAATGGATTATTGAAGATAAATATCAAGGACTTACCTAAAACATGCACAAAATAACCACAACACACCAAGCAAACATAATACAAAGCAAGACACAAACAAGACTCACATGTGCATAAGTACTTAGGGAGCACAAGGAAAACAACAAAATATGTACAAGGAGAGAGGAAAACCTTAGTAACAATGTTTGAGATATATCCCATTAACTAGGATATGAAGCTCCTCTCCATCCAATTTTGATAGTTGGAAGGCATTATGTTGCTTGCATTAGGTGATAACATAAGGGCCACTTCACAAAGCATCAAACTTTGTGTGTCTTCCAGGATTAGCCCTATCTTCATCCCACTTTAGAATAATGTCTCCCTCTTTGAAACTCCTTGGCATGGATTTTTTGTCAAAAAAACTTTTATTTGATCTTGATGAGCTCTCATAGTTTTCATAGCTTGATCTCTTGTCTCCTCAATATCTATCAAATCACACTTGACTTCCATGTTTTCATTTTTCATCATTTGTAGATGATACGTGAGATCCAAGGCTGGTAACTGAAGTGAAATAGGTAATCTAGCTTGTCTCCCATAAACAAGTGTGTAGGGTGAGTTTCCAATGGCTCTTTTTGGGGTGATCCTATCATCCCAAAGAGTTATCTTCAACTTAGAATGCCAAGTCCTTTGGTTCTTCTCCATTGTTTTCTTTATGATTCTGATTAGATTCTTGTTGGTGGACTCAACTAGTCCATTACCTTGTGGATAATAGCTAGAGGAGGCACTAATATGCCATGTTTCAAATCCCATGAATTATCTAAAATTATTGTTGAAGGATCCCCAAACCTTGTCACTATTCCTTCATAGAAGTCTAGAACTAAACTTTTATTTACTTCCTTGAGAGCAAAAACCTCTACCCACCTTGTGAAATAATGTATAGCATTCAAAAACCATTTATGGCCAGCACTAGAGGGTGGGTTGATTAGGCCTATGAAGTAACATGGTGAAACCCAAACATGAAAGGTGGTGGTCACATGACCCAAAGAATTATGTAACACTCTTTCCCAGTTTAATGAGAGACCTATAGGAGAGAGACACTCAACAAACAAAAGTACTTCATCTAAAACTACACATGGTGACACCTTCTTGCATCATAGACCAATTTATTCATCCAAACCTCATGAATCATCTAATAAGTAATCCAACATCCTTTGGAGCCATCATCACCAACTAGTTCATATGGATTTGGCTAAAATGAAGCAAAACCTATAGGGTGTGCAAAATAGCTAGTAAAAAAGAAAAATAAACTTGTTAGTGATGGTTATTAAAGCATTATTGACCAATATTCAAACTCCATATATTAATTGAAGGTATCTTAGTTTATTATCATCTCCCAAAATAATTTGTCCTTAAACTACTTGTATTGTTCGTATCAAGGAAAAACTTGAGTGTCATTTCAATTTGTCTAGAAAAAAAGAAAGGTGTAGAATGGTTTTGACATCAAAATGGCACTTTTAGATCAAACCAAGCATAGAGATGAGTATTTGGAAGGTTAAGAGCCCCCACAAGATATTCCCCCATGTGGCACACTTCCCTATGTGCTATACAAGTGCCATTTTCTCCCTTTTTTAGTTGGTTTCTATAATTTCAATTAGACAACCTACAATATTTTGAGGTAACTAGCATTTCTGACATATTAACTAACTTACTAGATGTTTACCATGAAAATAAGACACCTAGGCACGTTTGGAACCATGCCACTTGCATTTATGACTCTTAAAAGCACATTTAATGACTCAAAATGATAAATAAACCTATGAGACCATGACTAAGGCTAGAAATGGAATAAATACCATTAAATGAGATGTAATACACCCTATGACAATAGATTCAGACCCCTAGATCATCTAATAAAATAGAATTTTACCTATAGGGATCTAAATTTGACCTAGAAGTCAAACTTGGTCAATAGGTATATTGTAGGAAAGCTACATACTATGTTACAAAACCAAAACATGGAATATAATAGACTTAATCAATGTGGTATACTACTGCTATATACAAACTAGTATGTCATTATAATAGAATTTAATATGGTTTCGTATCATGTTTGTTATCTAGAATAATTAATGCATTAGAATTCAATGTAATATAATAGTCATATTAATTCTCTTCTATATGTTTATATATTGAATTGCCTATGAAGTAGTATGATATGTATGTATCAAATCACCTATAGATCGCTAAATATTTTCCTTTTTTCTTTGGTCTCTAATGCATTAAAGTACTTCTGTGCTAGAAAAACATTGAGGGAATTAAAAAAGCTACCAAAAACTTCATCAACGTCAACTATCACCTTAAGAAAATTAATCTAAGTACATGAAGTAGGCATCAACAATTCATTGTCTCCCTGATCTATCTTTGAACACAAAAACATATTATTTCCACACTTAGACTGGTTGAGTAATGAATCTTCAATGCCAATACTGATGCCATTTCACACACTTACTCTATCTTCAGTGTGTATAGCTTGTCTTAAACATAGACAATAATGTAATGAAGCATGGTCATAAATTCCCACATTTATGAAAAATCTCGATTGTTGGCAACCTTAGTGTTGAATCGAGTCATTCCAAAACCTAAACAGTGGTGATTTACAAATGCATAGGACATTGAACATATGATGGTCAATGTACAATAAAGAATCTTTATTTACAGTATGTAAAGGGTTCCTAAACGTTTTCTAAGGGATTTCTTATGAATCAATATGAAGAAACTATGGTTCATGCAAAGATATATTTTGCTCGATAGTGATGAAACCTTTAATGGAAGGATGGAAACATTTATAGACATTTTGTAGTAATTTAATAGAAATTAGTAGTTTTATTATAGAGTAAACCAAAGAAGCTTTAATCCATAGTATATTACAATATAGAGTTACATTATTTCTAGTGAGGATATTACTAATACAATTATGAATATTGAAGACAAAAGAAGTGAGAAGTTTTAAAATTTGATCTCTATGCAAATTGTACCATCTTCCAAGGTTCTAGTAAAACCTAGTTCATTGCCTATATATGAATCTCTCGCTATGTGGAATATAATAGTCTCATATTCCTATTTTTATCTATTGAATAAATACACCTACATATCATCATTATCTAGAGTACTATATATATATATATATATATATATATATATATATATATATAGTTTTAGATGTATTAAATATATCACTAGTTTAGATATATTGAATATATACATAATCATTGATTTTTTAGATTCATTGAATGCAGATCATATATATATATATATATATATATATATATATATATATATATTAGTTTGCTAAACAAAACTTATATCACTATATTTTTCATATTTCTATATATTAAATCAATGTACTATATATTATTGTTTTGATTTACAAACACCTTTGTATCAATCTATGTTTCATCACTATTTTGGAATGACAAAGTTCACAGTCCACATAATATATAAATACCAATTCCTATTCAAATTTTATAGTTAAAAATACTCAAACTTCAATAACTTCATAACTGAACTTAAGACACCACCTACGTATAAAAAAAACTCCTGCTTCTCCTTCCACTTCATTCCCTTGTCTTCTCCCTTCACTTCAAGGTATTCTTCCTCCCTCTCCAATTCCATTTTCCTCTTCTTATGCCATGCCCCCTAAAGCTCCATGCTTTCTTTCTTTTTTTTTGAATGATTTTTATCTTTTTGTTTTTCTACTTTGCTTTCCTAATTCACCTCAAGCCAAGTAAAAACCCTTGTTTTATTCTATTTATAATACCATACCCTTGTTTTATTTGTTTTGTTTATTTTATTTTCTAAGTATAATAAAATATGATAACTTTATTTATTACCAACTTAGAAATACTAACAACATCAAGATTTTAATAGTAATCAGACTAATATATATAATTTATTATATTATTTTAATCCAAAAATGGTAAATTAGATGTCTATTAAACCAATCACCAACATAATCAAACTGCAACATTATATGTTTAACCCTATGCATAACATTCACAATGCAATCACACATGATTTATTTTTACATACAAGTATTAAATTGAACTAACACACACATATACAATTTTCTAAATGTAGATATCATAAAGAATGTACTAGGGTAAGTGCACACATTTGGAGGACAAAAAAGGGCCTACTTGTAGACATGATTTTTCTAAAATTTCTAAAATTTGAACTTTTATAGATAATTTAAGATGGCTACACTTAAAATTTGAAGATGGTATAAAAACATGAATCATAGCATTTCGAGTCTAGTTTTGAAAAAAAATTTTTGTGAAAAATGGTTAAATATAAATAGGTTAAACATCTAAAATTTTAAGAGGACCTTCTATTTTTTTCAAGAAAACATAGTAGATAGATGACCATGCGGCCCACCATTTTTTGAGCATCATTACGTATTGTTTCAAACCCTTTGGTGAATATTTAGATAAGATATTATAGTGTTTTATAATTTTTTTATTTTATTTTTTCAATGAATATTTTTTACTAGTTTTACAATTAATTAGATCCTAAAAATGATAAAAAAAAATGGATAGTCAGCCATGCAACCTCCATAACTACCTCAAAATAAAATGAAAAATTAATTTTTTAATGTGTGTAAAATTAGGCCTAGTTTGTTAACATATATATATTTTTTGCATTTGGATTAGTGAAAAAAAAATTACACAAACATGAATAGGCATGTATATGTGCGACATGTAGTGGCTTAAAAAGGTGTAGTTAGAAATAAATATAGTTTGAACCCTTAAAATAGCCTAAATATTATATAAATCATATATTTGGAAAGAGGAAAACATGCCTGTTATAATGGTAATAATGTTTTGAATATTGATGTTGAAATTCATAGTGTATTTGGTGATTGTAGTTGAAATTTGTTGGTTTTTGTCAAAACTCTCAGTCTCGATTGTATATGCATAGTCACAAGCCTTTGGCTTAGAAATCCAAACCATTTCCAAACCTAGAGGCTCGATATTGATTTCAAATTGAAATAATGTGTGAAAATTATATAATGCATACACATTATTTTTAAATAACACTAAAAAATAAAATTTCATGTTTCTTATAGTAGGCCAAGGATATACCTTACTACCTTACTTGCCTAAAATTAATGAAACCAAAAAACTATCAAGATAAATAAAATTACCAATAGGCCAAGATTTGAAATAATATGTAGAGTTAATTCATATTGAATGAATTCAAATAATTAAAAACCCAAACCATTCTTAAATAACCCTCAACTTAGAAATTAGAGTTTACATGCAAAATAAATTTAAAAAAAAAACTAAAATCTAATAAAAATGTCTATTTTTTACGGCTACTATTTATAGTAAATTTTGCATGCAAGCACACACATATCTAAAATATCCTAAAGTCTAATAAAAATTATGGTATTAAATTCAATTGATGTTGATGTTTGGTCCTAAAAATATACAATTTTTTAAAATAAAAAAACACCAAAAAGTTGATTAAATTATAATTTTAGACACTCAGATGATCACGTATGGCTTATAAAAAATATAAAAAACATCCCTAAGTCAGTATAGATCCATAGGAAAGCAATGATATTTTTGATATGGTCGTTTTTGCATGTGGAAGATCTCAAACAGAGCTACAGGTCAAAAGTTATGGCCTCTAGAAGGTTGGCCTATTTTTTCTGCATAAAAAATCTTACTTGCCCTTAAATTTCATGTTTCTTATTGATATTATCCTACTTGCCTAAAATAATATTTTCCATTTTTGTTGTTTCTTTGATATATTTTACTAGACGCCTTTATTCATAAATTTTGAACTAATTTATTTAAGTGGCAAACTCGTTGAATTGGATTATGTAGTATAGATAATCTTGTGTAAGTAGAAATAAGAATCGAGATCTTGGTGTAAAAATGCATCTCTTGGATATCTATTTCAATAATGATAACTAATTGAGCCTAATATATATGAATCATGCCTTGGATTGTCCCAAAAACATTCTTAAAATGTGATAAATAAAGTCCCTTAAGTTTCCTCTAAGGTCACTCAGTGCATCTAATTCAATAGACCTGCATTTTGAGGTCCCAATTGAAAGTCTAACAAGAGTCTTCTATTATTGAAATTATTCAAGATTCCCCTAATGTATTCAAATACATTGTTCAAATTTTGCCTAAAATTAATATCTCTTGTGAAAATATGGTTAATCCTCCATTCTGTGCACTTCCTTCATCTACCCCTCCATCACACATAGGAAAACCATCAACCACTCCATCCATTCCCACCTCATCTCATGATTGTGTCTTTGGCATGGGACTAGTCCTAGCTACACAATGGATGCAATAATTACAATCTCATAAATAAGCTAGACAACATTTGGTGATTATAAATACTACATATTTCTATACCTTACTATGTAATTGGTATGGTAAAATAGGAAAGTAGGATGATGGGTACAAGTTACACATTTTTCTAAAATATTTTGATATTATGGTAAATTTGGGTACACATTTTGTTTTGTATAAGATGTGGTTTTTATCTCAATAAACTTGAAATGGTCACATATATCCATTAGTGATGATGTGGTTTTAAGATGTTGTGCTTGCAGTGATGAATGTATAGCTTAGAAAATATCTAAATGCACTAAGGACCTTGTTAGAAACCATTAAGGGATGGATATGATTTAGAAATATAGGGTGGCATAGACCTATAATTGACCAAGTATGACATATATATAAGCTACCCCAACTCAAAATCTATTGAGTTTATTTAAGATACATTAAAGGTGACAATGTCCCCTAAATTTGAGACTTGCCTCCTGTCAAGGATGATGTTGAGTAGAGGGACCCAATACTTATTCATGTGGATGATGTTTCTCACCTCATATAGATGGTTGATTAGAATTGAATAGTAGTGTGCACCCCACTTGCAAAAGGTTTCAATATTATATATTTTGTACATATCTTTAATCATCTTGCTCATATTTCATTGTAATGAGCTTAAACCTTATGATGTGGACTACAAGAAAGTATTATCTTAGAATTCTTACTCTGGCTTGGGATTTGAGGTTGATGATTCTACTGATAAATTGTGTTCTCTCCTATGTGTAGAACTTAATATGAATTTACTTTGGTATCTATATGTAATTCAAGGTAGAGGGATCTAAATAATTTGAATACACACATAGAAAATTAGTAACATTTAGTGCTCACTCAATTCAGATGGAACCTTAAAGGGATTTACATGATAATTTTCATATAGTAATGGCAAGTCATAGACTCACATCATGTGAATAATTTACTAGACAGGAGTTGATGGGATCGATGTCAATCTTAAAACATTTTTGGCTTATATGCATGTATAATAAATTTTTGAATAGGCTTCAGTTGGATTGGTTGGAGGTGATGGGACCTATCTAGGTATCAAAGATCATGAGTTCTACTCATGTGAGATAATAAATGTAGAGAGTGTAGTATGCACATGCCTAGATTTGGTCCTCATGGCATCTAAGATGTGTTATATTTTTCCAAGTTTTTCTTATTACTAATGGGATCATTGAGTATTTTTGATGATTTGTCACAACAGGGATAGGCCTAGCCTATTCGAGGTTCGCATCATGTGAATTATTTACTAGACATGAGTTGATGAGATTAATGTTAATATTTAAACATTTTTAGCTTATATGTATGTAGTATATTTGTGAATAGGCCTTAGTTGTATTGGTTGGAGGTGATGGGACCTTTTTAGGCATCAAAGATCAAGATTTCCACTCATGTAAACTAATAAATGTGGAGAGTACACAATGTGCACATGCCTAGATTTGGCCCTCATGGCATCTAAGATGTGTTCCTATTTTTTTGAGTGTTTATTATTATCTATGGGATCATTGGGTAATTTTGATGACTTGACATGGTGGGGCCACACGTAGCCTATCAGTATTATCTATTTGAATCAGCCACTTAGTGTATAGAAGTACACATGGTCATCTTTGATTGGATCAGGACTCTCAAGGTGATAGCATCATTGATTCTTAACTCACCCTAATTTAATCAAAAATGTAAATACGAATGAAAATATGGCCAATTTAAACTTATTAAACCTAAATTGGAGTCTATGATGTGATTTAAAGGGCTAAATTAGGACACATTTCACGACATGTTGATTATAAACACTAATTTTATTACTTGAACATGTATAGTTAACCTAAAACCTAATTTCATGACATATATACATGCACAAACCCATTACACTAAACCCCTAACCCTAAATCCTAATTTTATAACAAACATAACCCCTAAGTTCCTTGATTTCATCACAAATGCATAAATTCATGAATGTGATTAGTGCTAATTTATGAACCCATTATTCACCTAGTTTTGTAAGGACCTATTATGGGATTTTGGGCAAAATTAGTTCATTTTGTCTTACATATTGAGCCTTATTGCACCATATGATAGTGTTATTGCTTCATAGTGTTATCAAGAGTCTTATCGCATCATGTATTAGATACTTATGCATCATATTAGGGATTTATGCATCATATTGAGCCTTATTTCATAATATTGAGCCTTATTGCATTATATTAAATACTTATTGCATTATATTGGAGATTTATTGCATCGCATAATATTCTTATTGCATTATATGATAGTCTTATTACATCATATTGAGCCTTAGTGCATCATATTCAGCCTTATTGCATCATATTATGGATTTATGCATCATATTATAGTCTTATGGAGTCTTATTGTATCATATTATAGTATTACAAGGGATTTTATGCATTGAATACAAGCCTTTATGCTTATTTTTATAGTATATGCCTATACTTAAAAGAATGCGTATGCATTATAGGAACACGTACATGTTACTATAATGCATATGTATTCGTTGAATTTTTTTAAAAAACATACTTTTCAACATGTATTTTTATCCCAAATAAAGATTATTGTCCCCACAAACATTCCCTACACACTGCATATTTTCTTTGCAATTTTTTTCTGGACCCCACATTTTGAAGTACTTTTTTGGTTGATTTTGTCAAAATGGGCTTTGGTTCATGTTCAAGGAAAAAGAATAAGTTGAAGAAAAAAACACTGGAGTAATTATAAGAGTTGAGATAAAAACCAAGGTACAAATGCAAGCATTTCATTCCAAACAAGGTATACACACTAACCCTGATGAGCCAAATGCCTTAGATAATGAGGTAATTGACAATAATGAACTGAATAATGATAAAAATGACAATAATTAATTGAATTATGATGAAATTCACAATAATAAATTTAATTATCATGAAAATGATAATAATAAATTAGATAATGTTAGAAATTCACATTCAAAGTTTAAAGTTTTTTATTTTGTTGATGAAGAGCCTATGCATGATACTTTACCCACCAAAAATGAAGAAAATTTAATGGACACAAATAATTATGAAATTAAAAATGAAGAAAATTCCATGGAAACATATAATGAATAAATAAATAATGAAGAAAATTTCATGGAAACATATAATTATTTTAAAACACCCTCTGAATGGATTCCACCTATAACAACACCTCCAATAATTGTGCATAAAAAATACAAGTACATAATTGAAGTCAATGAAAATATTTTGAAACCAATGCATAACAAAATGTCTTACCACCATTAAATAAGATTGGCTCAAGAAATTTGGGATAGTTTCTTTCATAAATTGGAGTATGATAGTCAAAGATGTTAATTATTTGTCTCGTTGATGAAATTGGTTAAGATGAGACCTACAATGTACACATTAGGACTAATAACATCTAACATGGATGATGGAAACGGCAATTTTTTAAAAAATCTACATGATGCATAGCATATTGTAGGTTCAAAATCATGCAACAAATATTGTAATGTTACCTAGTGTATAATGACAACTTATGTAGTAAGTGCTGAAATAGGGAAAAAATAATTGATTTAAAAAACAAGCCAAACACTTTATATAAATAGAAAACATTAATGAAAGAAATTTCAAGACATGAAAGACTTAATGAACCCAATGCAGAAGAGCTTTGGGAATTCTATGGTATACTTACATGAAAGGACAATGCTATAGCCAATGCTTTGAAAGACTCACTTGCACAAATTTGGAAAGATAATACAAGAGTTTTACCCAATGCAAGAGATGTAGTGAAAATAAGAGTTGGTTCTTGTAATCATGAATTACACTTGAAACATTTCTTGGATATGAATCAAACACAATTGTACTCTAATTTTTTAGAAAAAACATCCACAAATTGCTATTGGTCAAATATTTTTTGAGATGGCCAAACCTTTTTATGTAAAAGTAAATCACACTTGCACCACTCGTTGTTGTAGGCAACATGTTGAGTTTTCAATGCACTATGATGTTTTTCACCATATTCGTTGTACTTTGGATACTATTTTTTTTTTTTTAGGAGTGTGGCATAGAAGTTCCAATAAAATTAGTCAAGGAATTTATTCTAAATATTTCTTATGAGAGCCTAGATGGATAGTTATTTTATAAGTAAGCATGTTTGGATGGAAATTGCAACATTTATGGTGGATTGACAAAATTAAAAAAATGTATCCACGAGGAGTGTAAAAGTGCAATTGGATAGGAATTAGTTAGTTTGAGTAAATACAAATAAGTGACTTATCAATTAAAATATGGAAAAGAATTTAAAAGGTGTGAGCTTGTTATGAAAGAGATATCTATTTTAGAATTTATGGTCAAACTCATAGAGAAAATTGTTTATGAGTATGCAAGGCACACACATACGGATAAATGGTTGGATGAACATTTCAAACTAAGCAAGGACACATTTCCACTTGATTTTATTGTTTCAGTAGTTGATTTTTCTAAAAATTACACATTCAAACCAAAAATGGAAGTTCAATCATAGTATTACAACTCAACATAAGTTTCCATATTCATGCATGCACTTAATAATATAGAGAAAGATTAAAAAATATTAAGGGAGTATTATTTCTATATCAGTGATGACTAATCCCATTGTAGAGAGTATGTGCAAGGTTGTTTCAAGAAGTTCTATAGATAGTTAACTTAGAGGAACATTACTTTCAAATAGCATTACATTTGGTCAGACATTTGCACATCACAATTCAAAAGTGCACAGATGTTTTATTGGTTAAGTAGGATGCATGTTACCACTGGTGTAAAACATATTTAGAGTTTCACTAAGGCTGGCCATGGAAAAGGGGAGCATGATGGTGTTGGAGCATGTGTAAAAAGAGTTGCTACAAGGGAGGAGTTAAAATTTAACCATGTTTCTATTTTTATTGATGCAACTATGGTTGAATGGTGTAATGAGAACATATGTCATGGTGCTCAATAAAATTCTACTATTCATAGACATTTTTGGTTAATGGAGGAAAAAGACTTGAAAAACTACGAGTATTGTATGATTCTAACATGTTCAAGTGAGATCCACTCATTTCATAGCTTAAATATAGATTCTTGGACTATTCATAAATTACACTTAACATGATTTTGTTCTTCATGCATGGACTTTATTTGGAATGAGTGTGAGTCACAAGAGTGGGTGGATGATTGGAGTTCCAGACCTCTAATTCCAATCAACACATATCAAGTTCCACCAGTATTACAACTTATAGATATGACATCATCACATGAATTTGATCATATATGTGATATAGTGCAGCTAGGTGGAAGATTAATCTTTATGTACTATTTATTCTCATTATCTATCTTCATAGTGTCATAAAAAAATGTTTTTTATGATGCAGGCCATGTTTTTGTAGTTAATGTAGATAAAGAAAATGAAGATGGAATAAATTACTACTTATGTTGGTGTTTAGATGGAAAGAAAAAATTGACTTCCCGAATTATAGATGCAAAAAACATTGATTACCCCATTGGGTATGTGGTAGTCACTGGAACTTGGCTTGGATGATATCCTATAAAAAATTCAAATGTATGGTTGTTTGAAGACTTTGAAACACATAGGCATATACTGCACTATTCAAAGTTCATTCTTGAAATGAATATTCAATTGAAAAAATATCATGGGAGCATAAGAAAGAGGAATCTATGAAAATTTCATGATTCAAATCATGAATCTATTCTTGATACTATCAAGATTAGAGTAGATTCAAGTTGTTCATTGGATTGAAATGCATAGGTATGTTGACTTGTAAAATGTATATGTAATCAATTTTACCAAATGTTTTTGATTTTTTAGGTAGTACGTGCATAAATTTCATCTTTAATTACTTACTAATATTTTTTTCAATTTAGTGGTGCCAAATAAGCTTTCACCTTCACGTGGTTGGCACTGTTAATAAATAATTTCATATTCTTGAAGCTAAGAGAAGCTTACTAAAAGTACTTGGTGTTTTCGTGCTCCCAAACAATTGCTCATGACAAGTTTATTTCTTTTATCCTTCCAAAAACATAAATTTAATTATTTAGAATGATATATATGGATTCTAGCTAAACCAATGCATTAAAATTACCTCAAATGGCATTACATGCCAATGTTACACACAAAACAAACACACTTTTCATTGATTTACATATTTATATTGGTATGGTTCCTGAATAGTAGTGAAAATTTAATTGTGGGTGGGATTGGATCTCATGGTCATTGGATCACATGTAATTTACCTATATAGACATACTCAAAGTGGTGTATTTACACCTGCTAGTCTCGGAGGTAAAACCACTAGTTGGAGGTCAACAAGTTATCTCTTCACTACCAAAAAGTTACATTTTAGGACCTGTTATTAAAACGTATAACATGGATTTATATTAGAGGTGATTTAGAATAGATTCAGAGAAAAATTAGAGGGATTTACCATAAACAAGAAGGATCTTATGGTTCATCTATATGACTTACAATCTTGGTTTTATGCAAGCCTGAAGTTAGGCTAAAAATTAGCATTTTATATTGGGAAGGGCATTCTTGAGCCCAAAATGGGTGGTGGGTTTTTTTCTCGGGCCAGATGGGAGGCCAAAAACCTAGTGTTCAATCTTATCTTCCCTTTTAGACATGTTGGCAGTGCTTGTTTTCAGCCAGTAAGCATAAAAAATGGAGTTCTTGGATAATAGCTTCAACTTTGACAACATTTGTTGTCAGTGTTTCCGTACTCTAAAACAATAATGAAAATGCACTCGTGGGTGGAATTGAATGTTTCAAGATTTATATAATGTTTAATTTGCCTATATAGATGTTCTTGAAGTGGTGGATTTGCACCTACTAGTCCCAAAGGCAAAATTGCTAGTTGGAGGTTAACAAGTTGTCTCTTCACTGCCAAAAAGTTGCATTTTAGGGTCCATTACTGCAAATTCTACCACGGATTTATATTAGAGTTTATTTAGACTATATTAAAGGCATAATTATATGGATTTCCCATGCATATGAAGGATATTACATTTCCTCTATATGAATTATAGTTTTGGTTTTATGCATGCATGAAGTTAGGCTAAAAATCACCATCTTTCTTTTATTGGGAAGAGCATTCTTGAGCCTAGAATGGGTGGTGGGTTTGTCAATTGAGATATATGGGAGGCCAATAACCTGGTATTTGATGTTATATTCCCATTTAGATGTGTTGTCAATTCCATTTTTCAGCCAACAAGCATTGGAAATGTATTTTTTGGATTGTAGCTTCAACTTTGACAATATTTGTTGTTAGTGATTATGTGCTCTAGAATAGTAGTTAAAATGCAATTGAAAGTGGTGTTGGATGTCACAGTCATTGGATCATGTGTAATTTTCCTATATATAAATTATCTGAGTGATGGATTTTCACCTATGGGTCTCAAAGGAAAAAATGCTAGTTAGAGGTCAACAAGTTGTCTCTTCACTGCCAAAATGTTGCATTTTAGGACTTGTTACTGTAACTTCTACCATAGATTGAACTTATATTTGATTTATAATATATTCAAGGTGAATTAGAGGGATTTAAAATGCACATGAGAGATCTTAAATTTCCTCCATATGACTTACAATTTTGGTTTTATGCATGCCTAAAGTTAGGCTAAAAATCAACATCTTTATTATATTGGGAAGGGCATTCTGGAGCTCAGAATGGGTAGTGGGTTTATCGATTGGGCTAGATGGGAGGCCAAGAACCTGGTACTAGATGTTATACAACCCTTTGAACATTTTTTATGTGTCAATTTTAAGCCAAAAATAACTAAAAATGGAGTTCTTAGACTGTAGCTTCAACTTTGACAACATTTATTGTCAGTGTTTCCATACTCCAAAACAATAGTGAAAAAGTGCTTACAGGTGGAATTGGATGTCATGGTCATTGGATCATATATAATTTTACTATATAGATGTGATCCAAGTGATATATTTTCACGTATGGGTCCCAGAGGTAAAAATGCTAGTTGGAGGTCAACAAGTTGTCTTTTCACTGCCAAAAAGTTGCATTTTAGGATTTGTTACTGCAACTTCTACCATAGGTTGCTCTTAGAGGTGATTCAAAATAGATTCAAGGTATAATTATAGATATTTAACATGCATAGGAAGGATATTATGGTTCTTCCATACAACTTAAAATTTTGGTTTTATGCATGCCTGAAGTTAGGCTAAAAATCATCATCTTTTTTGTATTGGAAGGGCTTTTTAAGCCCAAAATGTGTGGTGGATTTGTCGATCAGGCCAAATGGTAGGCCAAGAATATATTATTAAAATTTATCTAATCCTATGGACATGTTGGGACTTCCAATTTTATATTTGGAAGCCATTAAGATTCTAAAAAGGTCCAATAGGCCTAATAGTATGAGTGAACCATATACACATGGCTAGAAGCTAGTGCCATTAGAATTGTTTCAAGACATTTGAAAGTTTTATTTGAATATTTTAAAATTATTTCAAGTGTTAAAAATCTATAAATTTTATCGTATTTTCAATATATTTCATAGACTGGTCAAACCAAGGAGAAATGCCCAAAAAAAATGGGCTACAAGCCTTAAAAACCCAAGATGAGCCTTGTATGTGAAATGGGATGCTAGTGTGAGTTTGATAACTTAAAGTGGATTAAGGAAAGTGTAATAAGGTCACATTATACCATCCATGATAAAAGGTTGATCTCTTGAAACCTATATCAATATTTGGCCTTTGAGACCTAAGTGAATTGCCTAGTGGAAAACTAGTGAAAGGGTTATATGGTAAATAGAGTGAGACAAATGCTTCTTGGAGTTAAGTGACTAGGATATTCATGGAAAACCAATAATATGATTGGTTTTCCACCTAATGGAGACCTACAAAAATCTTCAACAAGTACCTATAGTCAATAAGGCATAGTAAGGCTTTGAAGTGTTTTCAAAGAGACCATCATGTTATAAAAGAATCAAAGAGAAATCATAGGTTTATAAATATTTAAAAACACCCTCAAGCATGAACCTAGGATATAAATCACCTCAATATAACCAAGAGGCATTAAAAAACCTAATGGGGACTCTATCATCTAAAAGAAAGATAGTTGGTTTTGGAAGGTTTGTTAGTATTAAGTAAGATTAAATGAAGGTTTCCTTACCAATGATGGTGTTTCATTGAGGTTCCATGATCATTAAATATTAGTGGGGTGTTGGATCATTTTATAAATGTTCCTAAACACTTAATTCTTATGTCACAGTCAAAATCTTCAACCTACAGTCCATCCTTCAAGTTAGTGTACATAGATAGGATAATGGGTCATCTTGACTAATTTCATGGTAGGATAGTGGTGTCCAAGGTGAGGGGTGGACTTATACAAAGTCAAGCATGATAGGAGAGGTTTCCAAAGAAAACATATAGTCATGCCCTTAAAGCGTACACCTACAACTAGGGAAACATAGTCATGAAGTCAAGATTGTCAATGGTGAAGTTTCTTGGCCAATGCAAGATTTTGAAAACATGTACCTACAGCCATCATAGGGCCTAAGGTCTATCGTCAAGTAAATATGGGCTGAGAGGAAAATGATTTATGAAAGGAGTGTCATGTATATGACTATGTTTATTGGAAACCCTAATAAATGAACCTTAGAAATCATGTAAAGGTATTCAAATCAATGCTATAGACAACATCAAGGCTCAAATACTCACCTATAAGTTTTCTAGACACAGGCTTGTTTCTAAACAAAGGGGAAGTGATGAAATAAATGGTTATATATTTGGTGTTTCATAAGGAGATGTTACATCATGAAACATGGAAGGACCAATGCAAGGAGGAGGGTTATCCAAGGGAATATGCACTCATGGAACTCTTAGCATTAACACATAATCATGAGAATATAATCATCCTTTAGGATTGAATAATGTAGTTTGAGGGTTAATGATATTTATAGGTCATATCTAATACAAATAATTTCTCAAGGGATAATGAGGTCAGTATAGATTGTGAAAGGTAAGGTGAAGAGGGTCTATAGTACAATGACTCACTCATTTGATCGAAGTCATCAAGGATCAAGATGCTTATCATAGTCATATGCTTGCAAGTGTGGACATAAGTTTCTCTCAAGTCAAGAAGGACATATGTAAACACCTTCATACATATTCAAATTTAAATGAAAAATATATTAATATTCTCAATAAAAATAAAGCAATGCTTGAACATGAAGATGTAGTACAGGGCTTTGTATGGAAGTTGACTATTTGAGGCCCAAATGCCTTGCTAAGTGGCCAGAACATGTTAGAGTAAGGTTGAAGGGTGGTTTCCAGTGAATTGTCAATCCTAATGGGGATTAATGGGTGTTAATTAGACACAATAATCCCTTTTCTCATATCATAAATATCCAAGTATTATTGGCATGTAGTCATATGAGATCTTTTGAGAAGATACAAGGTGACATGGAAGATTGTGAGATAGAAAATGAAGGGTGGAATAATGAAAGGAGAGGTTCCATGATATTTTAGATTTAAACTAATCATGTTAATAAAAAAACCAAGGCAAAAGAGGATGAGGAATCATTTATGAAATTTTTCCAAGCAGACACGTGTCATTGGCTTTTGCCAAAAGGGGCCTATAAGCCAAAATATGTGGGATCTAATCACAAAATTTGATGGAGAGGATCATTATGACCTACTATACCCATTAAATATATTTTTTATAATGGGAATTATTTAATTTTTTATTATAGTCAACCCTATGTCAAATCATGGTCAAAATTGGAGTTTGCCTTGGAGAAATTGTTCAGTTTAAGGCATCTACTAGTTTAAGGGACTATTTAAGATAATTTGGACTTATCTATAGTCCAACTAAAAACCAAATATCAATAATACACCTAAAATATTAAATTTTTTATAATTTTAAATTTTCTCCAATATAATAAATGGGGAATAGATCCAAATTATTACCATATTCTCCATGTACAACTTATGCAGAACCCAAAAACTATTCATTTTCAAAGATTATCTCTTGCCGAATTTAGGGATATAAGTCCAGATTATCTGAAATAGTCCTTTTGAGTCAAAGCATGAAATATGGTATGAATGGTATCCATTACCTAAAAATACATCCCATTCCATACTAAAGGTACTATAAAGAATGAAAGTACCCACTATTTTGACACAGTCCTGTTGTAGTCAAGAAGGCAGCCATTGGAGACCAAATAAAGTTTTGTCAGTTCTAGATACCAAGAAGTGGTTTAGGCCCTGGAGAGGTCCTAAAACCATATAATATGATGTTATAAACCTATATTTTACTATTTGAGTGATCCCATTAAGGGGTATCATGAATTTTTTTTAATAAAGACAAGTTTTAGCATGAAAGAAACATGCAAGCAACTGATGGTAAATTGTGGTAGAAAGGGTCTATAGGACAAAGTACATATAAAAATAACTTGAAACTTGGTAATATTGGTCCTCATGACCTAATATACCCATAATTAATATTGGGAAGGTTATATGACAAGTTTAAATACTCTCTATTTTTTTATAGTCCCCTCCATGTCTTATAATGGTCACTATTCATGCATGCATACTTTTTGGAGTTTTAAGGTGTGTTTGAGGGTTCCAAGCTTAGGGAAGTATTTGAGAAGTATGGTAAGATGGTTTTAAACCTCTTAAACACCTTTCAAGGGTGTTTAAAATCTAAACCTCATGAAATACCCATACACAATCTCAAAGACATAAATACAAAGTTGTTTTTTTTTTCATTTGAAAGGTGTTATGAGATGTTTTAGGTGTCATGAGGATGTTTTAAAGCAAAGAAGATTAGTGGGAAGGTCAAATTGGTTGTTTAGAGAGTATGTATTGAATGTGAATCTTCAGAAGTTATGAATATGTATTATGTATTAAAGATGAATCCTTTGGAGAGTATGTGGATAAGAACCCTCAGAAGTTAGTGAACATCTCTAACAAGAATCATTTCATGAAACAAGACATAGGCCTGTCTAATCAAGACCCCTATTTATAGTCAATTAGTGAGTTTTAAGAATTTTTAAAGTTAAAAAAGATAAGAGACTATGATGATATTGATTTTTAGTACAATTATAAAGTGTAGCAATGTTTTATGATGCCCTTAGTTAAGTTTAGAATGCCCTTGAAGTGACATAGTTCAAATATACCCTACACAGTCTATAAAGGAATGCGCACTCTAGCATAAATCAATCTAAACCACTTAAACATAAGGTTTATAATATATTTCTAATGATTGGATGAGTTAGATAAGGTAAAAATAGACCTATTTAAGGTAGTTTGGTCCTTTAGAATGTTGTGGGTCTCAAGATATGGAATTCTTTAGGCCCTTGGGTCTGTACAGGGCATGGGAAACCTTAGATTAGGGTTTGGGAATTTTAGTGAGATTTAACCATAGGAATTGAATTAAACTTTGTAATATTTCTCCCCTATACATGTACAAGTTTATTCAAAGGTTTTAACTTGAGATTGTATAGTTGTGTATAGATTCTAGGACTAAAGGTTTGTAATAGGGCTAATTAGGCCTAAATGAGGTAGGCTAATGAAGGAAGTGATAGTTATAGGTGGAGTTGGATAATAAATTTTACATAAAAAAGGAAAAGGATAGAGGTTACATATAGATTAAATTATAATCTCTTGAGAAATCATAAATTTTCCATACAAGGCAAAATACAATAAAAAAAGGCTACAAGCCTTGAGAGAGCATTGTGTCCATAAGGTGTGGAATGAGAGTCAAGGATTTTTTGATTAATTGAGGGGATTATACCAGGTATTTTATGATAATATAATAATATATGTGACAATAGGTTGATCTCTTTAAACATCAACCAAGATTTGGTCCTTGAGACCCAAAGAAGGTGCCTAGTAAAAAACTAGAAAGAGATTGAGAGGAAGTTTTTGAATGAGATGAATGGAATGAGGTAAAGGATGAGTTGTGAATGTATGGAAAGAGTTCAATTCCATAAAGGAGATTATACTAATATTATAACTAATAATTACTAGGTGTAATAAGCTATTAAGCCCAATGAGTCAAAAGAGGAGCTAACTTGTGAAAGAAGATTCAAATCAAAGCATAGGAAGTGAATGTGATTAGTTGGGTTTAGAAATAGCTAATGATTTATTTTATATTTATCCTCCATAAATATACATCAGAATAAAATCATAATTCAAATTCAATCATTGATATTATTTATTTCTTATAAGGTTATGTTTCCCTTAATCCCACTCCATGCACAAAACTCATAATCGAGATAAGTGACTAAGTGTCTAAAAACTACCAATCTAAGACTTATTCAATCACCAATATAGGATGAAATTAATAAAAATATAGGTTAAACACCCATTACTTATTATTTCATTTGCATTCTTATAGAAATAAAGATTCTTAAGAACAAGAAATGTCAATCTTTCTAACTATAGGCTCTGTCATACCAATCTGATTTGCAACATTATACTAAAAAGTTATTATCAATCTCATAACTTTTGTAATCCTTAAGAATAATTCAAAACCACTCATTCATAATAATTTCAACATAAGTGATTAAAACAAGATTTACTTCATTGGTTTTCTTAAATATTCATGTACAAAATAGAAATGCCATGTACGAATACCATATATAGGCATATGATGTCAATAATACATGCATTTCCATATAGGCATATAAAAAATTACGTAATGTCTGACAACATAGTATCTAATGTTGGGTTAATAAAATAAATATGCATGTACAATGTCAAAAATACGTACATTTCCATATAGGCATACAAAAAGGTACAACATCCTAATCATCAAATAGTTTCCTTCTCTTTTCCTTCTTCGAAGAAGACTCTCCTTGGGATACCCTACTTGTAAATTAAGATATATTGAATGCTTTGGATTGATCCAAGGTTCGACTATGGCTACTATGCTCATAGCTTACTTGCAGTTGAACCTGTTCAAATATAAAAATTATTATAAAATTAACAAGTATACATGAAACCAAGTTAAGAAACTCACTTTAAACTATAATAAAAATCATTTAAACATGCACTTACTAAAATCTCATGGTTCTTCTCAATTTTCCATTGATGCTCGATTGGTTTAGTACCAAGTTCAACTACATGAAAAGGTGTGTCAAATGATAAAGAAACATGAGGAGCTGCTATAGTAGTCATCTGAATCAGACTATCAAATGTCATATGACATCCCTATATACATAATATATTTGTTCATATAAGTTATATTTTTCCAAGTATATAGTAAAATTATTTTAAAAAAATTACTAAATTACAATTCATAATTACAAGTGAATATACATACCTTGATGAGTGCCTATGCAAATGAAATCGCAATAGTAATGCCTGAGTCTGTCTCGACTCATAATGATGGAGGAGTGTCTACCCTAGTCATCTGCTGAATAAACAACATAATAATTAATAATTTAGACAATTAATTAATTTAACAAGTTGATAGTAAACTTATTCTTGAATAAGATATAAAAATATAAGGAGGTAATGGGAATAATGAATGTGGCAAGTGTATATGTCCAACATGTGACTTGTAACACCACATTGAAGGCAAGAAATGTCAGTTTCATGAGGGAGAATGATAAGACAATGAGGGATGATTTATGAGTGAATTTTGTGAAATTAAGTCATTGAATGAAAGTTAGGTGTTGAAACATCTTTGATACAACTATATACACTAGTTTGGATGTTTGTATAGCTTTGTTGCGGTGTATTTCATATTTTGACCTAATTAAGGTCATTAGGCCTAATTGTCTTAAGGCACTGACTTG
The DNA here is from genome assembly GCA_037957365.1 of Torreya grandis. Lineage (NCBI taxonomy): Eukaryota > Viridiplantae > Streptophyta > Pinopsida > Cupressales > Taxaceae > Torreya > Torreya grandis. The sequence continues at coordinate 106,254 of JARHVA010008522.1, read as the reverse complement.
GTATAGTTCATGATAGTCCTATGAGCTATCATGTCTAAGTTGATTTATTTTGAAAATTTGATCATGTTAACACCTTGAATGCTTTGTTTACAGACATTTATTAAATTTTAGTCCAACTGAGTATTAGTGTGATAAAAAATCCCTTAGAAACAATCATTATGATAAGACAAGTAACCTGTATAGGTGTTTGTTGATAAGTTTATAAACTAAGTTTTAATCAAGTTAAGACACGTAGAGTGACAACTGGATTTTATGGGGGACATCTATACAAGCCTTTTAAGAGTGTCTAGAACCTTATAAAATAGGTCTCATCAAAATCTAAAGAAACATAAAAAAAATAGAATTGAATATTGTACAGATAAGAAGGAGTGGAAAGTCTTCTTTAGAAGTGCATGATTTTAGTTGCCCTATAGGTGATATTAGGTCGACTATCTATCCTTAGATTGCCCTTAATTTTTGTAAGGGAAGGTCTATATGTAAATAGTACAAGTAGGTCAAGGTAAACAAAGGGTGCTATAGTCTTATCGACACTCGATATTAATTTTAGGGGGACTTTCTTGATGAAAGGTGTTATAGTCTTATAGAGTCGACATGTCACTCGAATGATAAAAGTTTATGGATATAGATAGGCGTTGTTCCCAAACTAGTTATAGTAGGTCTTTGGTCCCTCTATGTAGGTGGTGGTAACAAACTACTTGACCCCATTTATCTATATAGGGTTGAGGTCCCCTATTGGTATATGGTCACAAGGCCTATGGCATATACATATAGAATATAGTTTATAGTCAGCGCTCTCCCAATAAACTAATGGGATCAAATGGCCTAATCTGTATAACAATACTAATAAAGAAGGGCATACTAACTTTTATCAAATGGGGTCAAATAACTATACCCAATTGGGATTGATCACCTATCAATCCAAACCAAATATTTTTGATTAAGAGCTTATGAAACACAAAATCAATAACATTGGCAAAGTGGGATCAAGTAAATTCTAATTAAATATAAAGATTATGAATATTATGGGAGTGAGATAAATATGGGGTTAGATCAACCCACTATTCCCCATTAGGATTAGGTATGGCCACTAGGTGGAGTATCTCGAGCATCTATATCTGAAATACTACTCATATGATGAATGAGTGTATCAATAAGTGCACTAAGTGCATACAAAGTGTCTATCTCCATAAATCCTTCACCATAGAGGAAATATTTGGATGAAGCAGATTTTAGGAAGGGATACCTATAGGTAAATTAGGTGCATGATGTGCACCTGGTCGATCCTACACAAAGCCTTTTCCTCAACCCTAAAAATCACCATTGTCAAAATAATTTTGAATTTTATTGAGGATGAACACATAATAGAGTTTCCTCAAAAATTACAAAGGGACATCATGGTTATTACAAGGTGGATAGTCAAACACCATCCACCATCACTCCTAAAAATTGGCTTTAATCAAATTATGTTGGCATCAATGGATTGGGAAACATTTGGTCATCATGGGAAATGGTACATTGGTGGTTGGGTTGATAAATAAGGCATGTATTTGTTCTTTTGTTCTTTATTTCTTCTTTACCTCATATGCTGGCAATTTATCAGTATAGTAAGCCCTAAAACTATCCTTATATGAGCTCTATATATCAATTTGAATCATTATCAAGTTAACTTGACCTAATACTAACTCTAGGGTATTGGACAAATAGGTGTGGTGGGTGTTCATAGAAGTGGGCTCCGTTATTATCCTAATTATCTACTTAATTTCAATTTTGTTCTCCATTATGTGAGAAATTATATCCTTTTGACTATCTAGGGGATCTAGTAGAACTAGATGAGGGTTAGGTAGAGAGTTAGGAGGGTTGGGTGGAGGGTTAGGTGGAGGATTAGGTGGAGCATGCTGCCTTGTTGGAGAAAAATTACAAATAAAATTATGCAAAACATTCACAAAAAATTCAAAAAAATGATTTAATCTACAAAATTTACCTCTTCTTCATGGTGGCATCATCGATCTCATGAATACAGGAGTAAAATAGATGATTTCCATATGAACTGGAGGGAAAAACATGAGGTGTAGGGTAGCTAGAGGGGAAAACATGAATACCAAGGAGAAAAACATAAATGCAAAGGAACAAAAGAGAAATGAGGAATTAATTTTTTTTTTGTTTTAATGTTTAAGTAATGCGTACGCATTAATTTTAATTATAGGAATGCATACGTGGTCTTATAGCACGTATGCATTCCTATAATGCATACACATTCTTATTGATAAAGTAATGCATATGGATTCCTTATTTAAAAATGTGTAATCATTATGGCTTGATTATATTAATCCATAATGCGTACATGTTATGACCATAATGCATACATATTATGTAATAATGCATACACATTATTGGGTATGTCCACTGAATTGTCCCTAATCTATGCAGATACACACTAATATTAATAATTTAATCAATACATATAACATGTGTTATCTAATGTTGTGTGTTCATGATTCTAACCATTCCTCTATCATCTCCCAACACCACCATCTATATCACCCTCTTTGATGATGCTCTTCCTCCATCATGTTCTTAGGGATGAATCTCTTCTGCATCAAACTCATGATAAAAAGGTAGTTAGTCCAATCATCATTATATATATTATACAGTACTATTTAAATAACAATCAACGTGATCACATTATAAATAATATATAATATATCTAAAATCATAACAATGAAATCATTTACTCAAACCAATTTTCAACTATCCATAACAACACATGACTTACATCTTAGTTAATAATAATCACAAAAAAATTTCAACTATAAATATCTATGGATGATCAAGTAAATTTTCTTAGTGAGGAATTAGGATGTAACGTCCTTCCCCCTAAATCTAGTCATTATCTTGATGGCACTTGTTCAAACATAAGTTCTAAATTAAATATATTGTTCAACAAAAAATAGCATAATATGAAGTATCAAATCAAATAATTACATATGGAAATTATCTATAGAAATCATCATAGTCCTCCCAAGTAACACTATCCTCAGATTGTTGGTCCCACAAGACCTTACATTATCACATCTCTCTATTACAAAAATGAAGTTTTTGAGTGTCAGTTATCCTAATTGGTTCTACCATGACCATCTCAAGATCCAAAACCTACAAAGCATTCCAATCTAACACATGTGAAGGAGCAACTACATTATTTTTAAGATAAGAAACATAGAATACATTATGTAATAGAGATAGGGCTAGTGAAAATGCAATCCTATATGCTACATGACTAACCACTTCTAACACCTCTAAGGGTCCTACATATCTTGGTGAAATTTTCACTGACTTCTCAAATTTAATAGCTCTTTTTTACGGCTTGAGCCATAACAACGCTCTATCACCTACTAAAAATTTCTTATATGTCCTCTTTAGATTAATATAAATATTCTACCTATCGTTGGCCTTTGCCAATCTCTACATAATTAATCTAATTTGATCTTCCATTTTTGCAAACATCTCAGGTCTAAAGACCACTTGGTCTTCCAACCTATCCCAATTGATTGGTGTCATGCACCTTCTTCCATACAATGTTTCAAATGATATCATCCTCAAACATGATTGGTACGATTTATTGTAAGCAAAATCAACCAATGGAAGATAATATTCCTATTTATACTGCTAATCCATGCAATACATATGAAAAAGATCCTTTAACTCCTGATTAACTAACTCAGTCTGACCATCAATCTTTACGTGATATGCAGTGCTAATATTTAATTACATACCTAAAGTTGAATACAGAGTTACCCAAAATATAGAAGTCATCTTTAGATCATGATCTAAAATGATCTTCTCTAGAAATCCATGCAATAGACACACTTCCTTTATGAACCTCTTCACAAGATTAGGTGCATCCTCTCTTAAATTGCTTGGTATAAAATGAGCCACCTTGGTTATCTTATCAACTACTACCGAGATCATGTCATACCTATTTCATGACAATGGTAAACCTTGGACAAAATCCATAATGATCACCTATCACTTCTATTCAGCTATATTATGTAGATATAACAATCCAACTAGATACACATGTTCATCTTTAACTTGTTGACATTACAACGTGGCACAAAATCCACTATATCTTTCTTGATTTCCTTCTAGAAATAAAGTTTTCTAAGCTTTGCAATGAACTTGGTTATGCTTGGATGTCCTTAATATGGGGAATTATGTAGTTACTTTAACACTATGATCTATAGATTCTCTTAATCTAACACATACATTCTTCCATTGCAATGAAAAATATAATCACTTTCTAATCTAAATATTTTAAATCTAGGATTTTGAGCATTCTCAAATAATGCTTTCTTGATTTAATCATAGAATTCATCTCCTAGTGATAGTTTGAAATTACTCCTGATAATAGCCATGATTATTATGTACTTTTTATAACTAAGGAAATCAACTACTGTATTTTCCTTGCCTTTGATATAGTTAATATCAAAATCATAATCAAAAAATAACTCTAACTAGCATCTATGATGTGTTAGGATCGTAACAAGAACAATTGATTACTTTTGTGTAAGCAACTAAACATGAAATTAAACCAAAATAATAAGCAACTAGAAATTAGAATCAACAAAGAACAAGAGATACAAGAAACAATGAAAACTTGTATTAAACTCTTCCAGAAGGAAATACAGTTGAAGAAATATCTCTTTCTTCCACACCTCTCAGATGTACAGATCTCTTTCCCTCAAGAGTTATCTCTATCAATTACAAACACAATTTAGCTACTTGAATTGTCTACAATTTCCCTCTTACATGTCTATTACACACAAGCTATGAATATCTATCCCTATTATATAGAATTAGGGATCATGAGCTATGCATTCTCCACCATCAGATATACCTTCTAATCAAAGGCTCAAATCAGTCCTGGCAAAAATAGAAACGCGGACTTACAACTAACAGCTAAACTAATCATGTGAACAATCTGTTCATCCACAAAAATAGAATTTTTGGATGCACAGATGACCGACGTCGGTCCCTGTCAGTCTGCACATGACTGACATCAGCTGATCCATAACCAACATCGGTAGCCTCCAGTCGATCCCTAACCAATGTTGGTGATTGTGTAATACAACAAACTTGCATTTGCTCATCCAGGTGAATCTTTTAGCTCCACAACTCAATAATCTCCCACTTGGAGATAAACAGCTGCACCTGTACAACAACATCTTCTAGATTGTCCATCTTCAAGCTCAATCTTGAAGACCAACAAAAGTTGAATGAAGATTCAACTTCTCCTTTTTTATTGGCTTTGTTAACATATCTGCATGGTTCTTATCTATATGGATCTTTTCCAGCTTCAACTCACCATCCTCCAATACCTGTCTAATGAAGTGGTACCTAAGATATATATGTTTGGTTCTTGAATGAAAGGCTGAATTCTTTGCCAAATGAATTGCACTTTGACTATCACTGTACAATCTAAAACTCTCTTTCTCCTTTCCCAACTCTTCCATGAACCATGCCATCCATATCATCTCCTTATTAGCCTCTGTGACTGCAATGTATTTTGCCTCTGTAATAGACAAGGCAACAACCTTATATAACTTTGAAATCTAGCTAACTGCCATTCCACAAACAGTGGAAACATATCATGTGGTGCTTATTCTACCATCCAAGTCCCCTGCCATATCCACATCTACATATCCATGTAGAGAAGTGTTTGACCCTCCATAACACAAATGCTTACTACTGGTCCCTCTCAGATATCTGAGAATCCATTGAATTGCTTTTCAGTGTTCCATCCCTGGATTGGCCATAAAATTACTAACAACTCCCATTGCTTGGGCAATAATAGGTCTAGTACACATGTACTTAACCTCATCATGTGAATTGAGACCCTGTTTTATGAACTATCCATCCATAGGTGTGCTAACTAGTTTTGCATCCTGCATCTTGAACCACACCACTACCTTATTCACATAATCATCCTAAGACAACATAAACCTGTGATCTTCCCTGTCTCTAGGAATACTCATTCCAAAGAATTTTGCTCCTCCTAAATCCTTCATGGCATACCACTAAACTAATTTTACCCTTAGCTCAGCAAAACCCTGTATGTATGAACTTGCAACAAGCACATCATCCACATACAGTAACAAGATAATGCTGCAACCATTATCCACCTGGTAAAAACAAACACAGTGATTACAATGACATTGACTAAAGCCATGCTTTTTCATACACCTATCAAACCTATAACACTATCCAGGAGCTTCCTCAAGACCATATGACCTGGCCTTCTATCTCATGTATCCATTCTCTCTCTTCTTTAACCAAAGAATCCATTCATCTTTCAGTGCTTTCTTTTCAGCTGGCAACTCTACCAAATCCACTGTTTGGTTCTCTTCCAAAGAATTCATGCCATGCTCCCACTGTTTCCTAGATCCTACCTGCTCTGTAGTGAGCAACAAGTATAAAGAAGGGGAATAACAAATTTGAGGCTTACTTACACTTTCAATCCTCTACATGGGCATTTGAGACTCCTTGACAGCTTACTGTCCACCCAAAATCCATTCCCTAGTCGACCCTGGTCTTAACCCAATCGATGTCGAATCCACCTGATCGCCGATGCCGATTCCCTGACCAATGTCAGTGTCCACTTGGTTGCCAATGCTGGTTCCCTGACCGACATTAGTCACCACCTACCTGGCACCACTGACTCTGGTCTACACATGACAGACATTGGTACCTACCTGATTGACGTCGGTTCCCCCTGATCGACGTCAGTAACTATGTTTTCCTGTGAGTGATGACTTTTTACCTGCGAGCTCACTTTGGATTAAAACCCTTTCCAAACTGCCCTGCTCGGAAATATTCAACCCCTTTAGCTGATCTCTATCCATCATCTCCTCCATGAACACTAAGGCTTTCTGGTTCTTAATTTTATCAAAGACATTTGACTTCCTCTTAAGAACATGCATCTCCTTCTTACTCATGTGACCAAGCCTACAAAGCCACATCTTTGCAACATAAGGAGGATCAGTGATACAAGTAGGTAGATAAAGAGTACCTACTTTCTTACCACATGCTAATTCAAGTGCATTCGTTGTGAGAGTTACTGTGCATCTCTCATCACCCAACTTTCCTGAAGAAATTAGCCTCATATTCAAGATTGGGACCTGCATGACATCCTTCAACACCCATATGTTGGCCATATGCAATTTCAGCCGCACTTCCCCTTTGCTAATACTTTGACAAGGCTCACCAACCCCTAAATAAATCTTTCCAAAGTCTACATGGACCTTAACATGGAAAAATACTCTATTTCAGGCTACATGGAAAGAGGCAACATAATGTATAAACCAAGATTCTACTTTATCCAAGGAACATACAAGAGCATCCTTTGCAACAATCCCTACAACATCTGCTTCTTCATTTCCTTCATGCTGATCTTCAACCAACCAACAATCTTTCTTTACCTGATCTTTCTTTCCATCATTCCATAATTTATCATTCTTGCTTTCGAATTCCTCCATTCTTAATTTAATTTCTTCTACCATTGCTATACTCCCACTCAATCAGAAACCCCTGAGAGTGACCTGTAATCAAACACAGACTTACTCCGAACCAGGCTCTATGAACCTGCAACCCTAGCTCTGATACCACTTTGTCAGGAATCTAGAACATAAAGCTCTGATACCACTTGTCAGGATCATAACAAGAATAATTGATTACTTTTGTGTAAGCAACTAAACATGAAATTAAACCAGAATGATAAGTAACTAGAAATCAGAAACAACACAGAATATGAGAGACAATACCCAATTGTATTAATACTCTTTCAAAAGGAAATATACAATAAAGAAGATGCCACACTTTTCTTCCCACACCTCTAGGGCGTACAATAATATCTCTCAAGAGTTCTCTTTCTCAATTATGATCACAACAAATAACTCAAACACAGAGTTGTTATTTACCTCCACCAGTCAGTAAAAATACTGCTAGTACCATCGAGTATACACACATACTCCAAATCCAAGTATCACATACTCCAAGTAGATCTCACCTGATCTTGCTACCTGTTGTGTTGCTGATCTCCCTAATCTTGCTACCACCTGTAGATCAACCTAGTTTTGCACACCTGCAAACCTAGATCTCTCTCTCTCTCTCTCTCTCTCTCTCTCTCTCACACACACACACACACACACACACACACACACACACACCTGCAGATCAATCGACCTTACTTACCATGTAGATCTCACCTGATCTTGCTACATTGCAGATCAACCTGGCCTTGCACACTTGCTGACCTAGATCATACACACATGAAGAACCCTTCTGATTCTCCATACCAGCACCCATGTTGATCTTCTACCAGATCTTACTCTCCCATAGATCTACCTGATCATACACACTTGGCACTGTGGCACTATGAGGAGCTAACCTTGCTCTCTTCCCTCTGAAAGAGCTAACCTTGCTCTCTCTATCTAGCACACTTTATAATACATCCCATGAGTCTATTATATAGATCCCATGCAAACAATAATTAGACTTCTAATTATAATAATTAGAAATGTAGCTCCAAGACTAAAATTAGTCTTTACATGCAAACAACCAGTTCGTTTAACAAACTGTTCATGAAACTAGTAGTTTTGGAACTGCAGAGGCAACTGACATCGATCGCTATCTATCTGGAGATGACTGATGTCGGCTGATCCATGACTGATGTCGGTAGATTCCTGTCCACCCCTGACCGACGTCAGTTGGCCTAATCGATGCCGGTGACTATGACACTCAGTTCCTCCTCCATGTTTGCATCAGTGAAGCTTTTAGCTCCACAAGCTAACATGATGAGCATTTAGATTTGGTTAGGTGAAGATGTACTTGAGACTTAAGTTATCAGTCTTAAGCTCAAATAGTTTTCCCAACAAATAATGCCTCTAAACATGCAAAGCATGCACAATTACTACAATTTCTAGTTCATGAGGGGCATAGTTAAACTCATATGGCTTAAACTTCCTTGATTCATAAGCTTCTACTTCACCACCTTGCATAAGGACTCCTCCAAGTCCATCCCCAGACACATCTATGATGAATGAAAATTGACCATTGAGGTTAAGAAATATTAACACTAGTGCTAAAGTAATCCTCTTTTTCAATTCCTAAAAATCCACTTCACACTTATTTGATCAAATAAAACTTTGGTTCTTACATTACAGAGAGGTAATTGGATTAGTTATCTTAGAAAAATTTAGAATGAACTTCCTATAATAGCCTGTTAATCCCATGAAACTCCTTACCTCATGCACAATCTCCAACATTGACCATTTCATAATGGCTCTTATCTTTACTAGATCTACTAAAATGTCATCCATAGAGATAATATGTCCCAAATATTTCACTCTTTCTTATAAAAATATGCACTTAGAAAACTTTCCATACAAATTATGCTTCATCAATTGTCTTAGATGTTGAAAATTCTCCTCTTCATTCTTAGAGTATATAATAATGTCATCAAGAAAGACCAAAATAAAATGATCTAGATAATCTCTAAACACATTGTTTACGAGATTAATGAATGCTTATAGGGCATTTTTTCAACTCAAATGGTAACATTGTGAACTCATATAGTATATAATAATGTCATCAAGAAAGACTAGATGTTGAAAATGATCCTCTTCATTATTAGAGTATATAATAATATCATCAAGAAAGACCAAAATGAAATGATCTACATCATCTTTGAACACACTATTCATGAGATTCATGAATGCTATTGGAGCATTTATCAACCTAAATGATAACATTATGAACTCGTAGTGCCCATATTGAGTTCTAAACATTGTCTTCAAAATATTATCATCCCTTATCCTCAGTTGATGGTATCTTGATCTAAGATAAATCTTAGAAAAGACTGGTGTTCCATGCATTTGATAAAAAAGATCATCTATAAAAGGTACTAGATACTTGTATTTGGTAGTTTCCTTATTCAACATTCTATAGTCTATACAAAATCAAAGAGTATCATCCTTCTTCTTAACGAAGATAACTAGTACACCCCATGGTGACACACTTGACCTAATCAACCCCTTTGAGCCTTCAATTCAACCAATTTAATGGTTTTCATCCTATATGGTGTCTTAGAATATGTTTATGATCTAGGTATGATATCAATAGATAAATCAAACTCTCATTTAGAAGGTAATCCTGGCAATTCCTCTAGAAACACATCATGAAAAATTATAAGGAATGGATAATATTCAAGGGATGGTTCCTTATAATCCACCATCTCATGTATCTTGATGATAAATGCTTGGCATCCTTTTCGTTGAACCTTCTTAAGTTGCATTACAGAAATCTTCCTAAGCCTCAACTCTCTTTTCTCACATTGAATTTGTGTTTGATTTCCAAAATCATCTAGACACTCAACCTTATTCAAGTATCAGTCAACCTTGGCCTTATATTTTTCAAGCCAATTGAATCCTAGGATCACATCATATGACCCTAATGGTGATACATAAATATCCACTACTATTATGAATTAGGGAAACCTAATCTCTGCTTCAACTAAACACTTATCAACCATGACTTTTGAATCATTCCCATATAGTAATGACCATGTATTTTTCATTACTCCAGATCTTATAAATAAATTTTAAAGAATTTTAGGATCTATAAAACATTTTTTATCCTCTGTATCTATCAAAATGGAAATTGAATGTTTAAATAAAATACTTGATATTTCTATGGGTGAAGCTTCAAATTTGACTTGTCAAATATCAACTATTACATGAATACGTTACTTAAAATTTCCCTACTGAGGAGCAAGAACTTTGTTATTTGGCTTATCCTAAATACATTCATGATCATAATGGTAACCTCTATAAATGAATCAACCTCTAGGTGGTTATTTCCTATTAGCCTATTGATTTCTCTTGAAACTACCTTTGAAACTATTGCCTAGTTTCTTGTTGCTTGAACTATTATTAAATTTGGCAATCTAATTTTTGAACTGCCTCTTAGAGTCTCCACTCCTCTACTTCTAGTTCTTCTTTTTAAAAGTTGGTTTATAAATTCTAAACTTTTTCTTAAACTTATCCCTGACCTATGCAAGAGATGTAAACTTTTGTTCTTATTTGACTGCCTTTTTAAAGACCTAGTATATGGTAGAAGGTCTATGAACATCCACTTCTTCATCAACTGGGGTTCAATTCCATGATGAACTTCCTTATTTGGAACCTCTCATTTTCTTGGTACTAAGATACATACTTTAGAAGTTTGGTGAATTATTCCTAGCACCTATTCATCAATAAGTATCCTTGCTTCAGATTCTAGAAATTTGAAAGATTCTCATCAAAGTATAATTGTTGAAGCCACCATGATCTGAGTAAAGTAATAAACTACTCCTAATTAGTGGTGGTCAAGTTCATTTTTATTTCTAACTTCTTATTGACCTACCATGTAGTTATTTTACCAGGCAACTGGTAAGCTCCCCAAACTACTTTAGTGACCTTAGAGTAGTTTTGAATCTCAAAATATTTCTCCACCTCAGTCAACCATGCTTCAGCTCCATTACCTAGAAAAATTCTATCAAACTTAGGTGGATTCACCTTTTTCATATCTCTATCCAACTCCATAGCTACCTATGCTCTCGCATTTTGAGGGTTTTCCTACTAAATAATATGATCTTCAAGTTCATCCTGATGTTATTCTTCTTCATGGCTATGAACCTCCTTATCTAAGGCTAAAATTAAATCCCTAGTCTCATTCATGGCTATGAGAATGTGATCCAACTTTGTTCTTTGCTTAGTGGCAAATTAGTTAGGATTGAATGGAGGGTTGTTATTGACATTTGAAAGACCCTCTTCATATATTCTATCTTTCACCATTATCCTTTATGGTAAATAGAAAGATACTAAAATGTTAGTACACTCATTAGGTCTTATAGTTTGAGTTATAGCTATGATACCACATGTAACATCCCCATTGGGATCTACTTAAAATATGTGATTCTTTTTTTATAAATTTAGACAAAGTATTCTTTCATTAGACTTCACTATGATAATATAATTAGTGATCTAAATATAACATTATATGTATGCCATATGTAAAATAATTATGTAACATCTACTTGGTACAAATCACTAGCATTAGATGAAACACAACTTAACTAAATATAAAAAGTAATTACAAATAACTATCCATGACTGGTAAAATGATACAACCACTACTATCATGATACAATAAGTAAACAATCACATCTCATCTGAATAACATTTCAATAATAATTAATATAATATAGTGTATAAGATACAAGGCTCCATGGAGCATGAATTTTCCAAACTCTAGTATCTATGGCAATCTCAAGTGTCATCTCCAAATAAGTACCGGGGAGGTAGAGCATCATTCAAGTACTTTTCTACACCAACCACAGACCATATATCCCCCATTAGGGAATGTCACTCCCTTCATGGATGATTATATAGTGATGGTGAATGAATCCATAGAGATAAGCTAGTACCTGTGTGTTGTATGATTTCTAAGAACATGCACTATACTATAAAGAAATTTGTTCTAACATGATACATCACAAACATATAAATCATACACATGAAATGAAAATGTCTAACTAACATTACTTTAGTAAAAGTTTTCAATATTTATTGATCTTTAAGATTAATCAAATTCATAACACCACTTGATCGAATTACCTTTATCTAGTATTGGTGATACTAGTAAGCTATTGAAGTTTATCTAACTATTTACTCAGTACCAAGAATGTGAGATTTGGTTAATAGAAAGATGACCAATAGATTTATATAGACTACATCTTACTAACAGATATAAAACATGATAAACATATGAATAATCAAAATGCATACATATAGTCCTTCAAATGTATGAATGAATCACCACTATATTATTTGTTACATAAATAATAAGCATACAAGAACATATTATACCAATTATGTATAATTTATATTTAGACTGCATACCTCTAAATTCTATAAGTAGATTCAAATACAATGTATTATATAAAGAACAACAATGTCATAAACCCTTGTTCAAATATATGACTACTCAATTATAAACAACCAGTCATGCCAAAGAGAGTTATATTTATCATGAATACAAAAACTTACATTTTAGCAATTTGTTATACTTTGTAAGAGGCTATAAGCATAAGTAGTTTTTTATTCTTCAGTAGTCTATGGCTTAGTTTTAAACCATTAATACAATTATAAAACCACACCTCCTAGTGTAATAATGTATACGATATATGCATACATGCACTTAAATATTTATATGAATATATATTCCATATATGTACATAAGTACTAATGTTTTTCAGAACTAACCAATAAATGTACTTTTAATACTAATATTCCATATTAATTATCTTTATATATATATATATATATATATATATATATATATATATATATATATATATGCACACCTCTATAAATCTAGTTGAATTATATTTATATATCTAGCTATTTTTGAATTGTTCTTTAGATGTAGTGTCCTAGTAACATCATTATGGTACATCTAGATCCATTATTTTATTAATATATAGTGTTTGAATATTATAATAGATAATTCATATAATATCAGATTTCATATCTGTCAAGCAGGTATATTGTAGAAAAGCTACTTAGTATGTTACAAAACTATAGAATATAATAGACTTTCATGGAATATAATAAACTTAATTAATGTGGTATACTACTACTATATAAAGACTAGTAAATTATTATAATTAAATTTAACATGGTTTCATATTGTGTTTGCTATATAGAATAATTAACTCAGTAGACTTTAATGTAATATAATAGTCATATTAATGCTCTCCTATATGTTTATATATTGAATCACCTATGAAGAGTATGCTAGGTATGTATCAAATCACTTATAGATCACCAAATATTTTCCTTCTATCTTTGGTATTTAATGCAATCAGGTACTTATCTACTAGAAAAGCATTCAAGGAATTAAAAAAGCTGCCAAAAACTTCATCAACATCAACTATCATCTTAAGCAAATTAGTCTGAGTATATGGAGCAGACATTAACAATTCATTGTCTCTCCAATCCAACTCTGAACATGGTAGTGGATTATTTCCACAATGAGATTGTTTGGGTAATGAATCTTCAATGCCAATACTGATGCCATTTTACACACTTACTCTATCCTCAATGTGTATAGATCACGTTAAACATAGACGATAATGTAATGAAGTATGGTCATAAATTCCCACATTTATTGAAAATCTCAACTATTGTCAACCTTGGTATTGACTCTAGTCATTGTAGAACTGAAATTGTGGTGATTTATAAATGCATAGGACCTTGCACCTGTGATGGTTGATGTGCAACATGACATCTTGATTTACAATATATAAAGGGTTCATAAACTTTTTCTAAGGGAATTCCTATGAATCGACCCAAAGACTCTACATTTCATGCAAAGATATGCTTTGCTCGGTAGTGATGAAACCTTTAATGGAAGGAGGGAAATGTTTCTAGACATTTTGTAGTAATTTAATATAATTACTAGTTGTATGATAGAGTAAACCAAAGAATCTCTAATCCATGGTATGTTACATTCCCAAGTTACATTATTGCCAGTGGGGATATTACTAATAAAATTATGAATATTGATGATAAAAGAAGTAAAAATTTTCAAAATTTGATCCCTATGCAAATCGCACCATCTACCAAGGTTCCAGAAAAATTGAGTTTGTTGCGTATATAGGAATCTTGCTATGTAGAATATAATAGTCTCAACGTCCAATTTTTATCTACTAAATAATACACCTAAAGATCATCTTATCAAGCGCATTATATACATATATATGTAGTTTTAGATGTATTAAATATATCATTGGTTTAGATATATTAAATATATATATACAATCATTTATGTTTTGGTTGCATTGAATGCAGATCAAATATATGTACAAATCAGTTTGCTAAACATATTTACATCACTATATTTTTTTTGTTTGTATATATATTCAATTATTGTACTATATATTACTATTTTGATTTACAAAAACCTTTATACTGATCTATGTTTCATCACTGGTTTGGAATGACAAAGTTCATAGTCCACATAATATATAAATATCAATTCCTATTCAAACTTTATAGTTAAAAATACTTGGATTTTGAGAACTTCATAATGGAATTTAAGACACTACCTACCTAACAGAAACCTTTTGCTATTCCTTGCACTTTATTCCCTTATCTTCTCTCAAGGAACATCAAAAGGTTTTTGATAGGTAGGTAGTGTCTTAAATTCCATGTAGATAGTACATGTTAGGAGCAAAATATTTTAATAAGATTGATCTAAGGAGTGGTTACTATCAGATTCTAATTTGTGAAGGAGATGTGTGGAAAATAATTTTCAAGACTAGAGATGGTTCATGTGAGTGGATGGTGATGTAATTTGTATCATTTGGATTATTTAATGCACCTAACACATTTATGAGGGTGATGAACACAATGTTATGAGAATATAATGGTAAGTTTGTGGTGGTTTATTTTGATAATATTTTAATATTCAGTAAGACTAAATAAGAGAAATTACAACATTTGACAATGGCATTATAATTTTTAAGAAAAAGAAGCTCTATGTGAATTTGAAGAAGTGTAGGTTTATACAGAATAATTTGGTATTTTTAAGATTTGTAGTTTCAATAAATGGGATAAGAATAAATGAATAAAAAGTAAAGATAATTGTTGAGTGGCCTATCATAAAGAGCATCATAGAGATAATAAGTATTAATGGTTTAACAAAATTTTATGGAAAGTTTATTATTAATTTTAGTACTCATGTTGCACCAATTACAAATTATATGAGAGGAAAATAATTTGCATGGACTCAGTCAACAACAAAAATCTTTGAGTTGTTGAATAAAAAATTTATTGAAAAACCTAATTTAACATTACCAAATTTTAGCAAAGTGTTTAAGATTGATTGTGATATTTCATTTGTAGGAATTAGTGCCATGTTGAGTCAAGAAGGATAGCCAATAGCATATTTTAGTGAGAAACTAAATGAGGTAAGATTAAATAATTCTATGTATAACATTTAATTTTATGCCATTGTACAAGCATTAAGACATTGGAGCCATTACATAGTGCCTAAAGAGTTTATCATATTTACTAATAATGGGGTTTTGAAGTATACAAACCACTAAAAATAACTTAATAAATATACATACAAAGATGGTGTCTTTATTGCAGGGTTATACTTTTATGTTGAAGCACAAACCAGAGAAACAAAATTAGGTAGTTGATGCTTTGATCAAGTGAGGTTGTTAACTACTATTGTGAGTAAAGTAGTTGGATTTAAATTTATTAAATAAACATATGATAGTGATCAATATTTTAGAAAGATAGTTGAACAATGCAAGAATACATTAATAGGTGATACAATTAATGTTTATGAAAAGTATATTATCCAAGATGGTTATCTCCTCAAGGAGAAACAATTATCTATTCCAATTATGTCTCTAAGAGACAATATTATAAGATAATTTTATTGTGGTGGTTTGGCTGGACATTTTAGTAAGACAACGAGAATATATTTGGTGGAGGAGAAGTATTTTTAACCAAAGATGAAGAGATATGTGGTGTGTTTCAAGGCGAAGGATATGTCAGGTGGCAAAAAGACATGCATAAAATATAGAGATGTACATACCAAATAATCGATTTGAAGAAGACCATGGAGAAATTTGAGTATGGATTTTGTGTTGGGATTACCAAACACATGGAGAGGTGATGATTCAATTTTTTATTATAGCCAAGTTTTTTTGAGATGGTTCATTTTATTGCATGTAATAAAACCAATGATGCCACTAGAGTTACAAAATTATTTTTAAGGATATTGTGAAATTGCACGGTGTTCCAAAAATTATTACATCAGATAGGGATGCATAATTACTAAATTCATTTTTGGAGGACTTTATGGAGGAAGATGAGGACTAAACTACAATTAAGTAGTGCCTACCATCTCCAAACAAATAAATAGATAGAATTTATAAATAGGAGATTGGGAAATTTGTTGAGATGTATAGTTGGAGAAAAACAAAAGAAATGGGACTTGGCTTTACCGCAAACTAAGTTACATATAATAGTTTAGTGAATAGATCAACAAGAAAATCAATTTTCATAATTTTTATGGGATAAATCCTATGAGTGTTTTAGATTTAGTACAGTTACCATTTACATAATGAGTTAGGGATGATGTATAAGTATTTGAAAAACATATATAACAGTTACAAGAAAAAGTAATAAGAAAATTGCAAGAAAGTAATGAGAAGTATAAAACAATAACATATGTTAGAAGAAGGTCAAAAATATTTGAAGAAGGGGATTTAGTGATTGTCTACTTGAGGAAAGAGATATTTTTGAAAAGTTCATATAATAAGTTGAAGTACAATAAAATTGGACCACATAAGATTGTGAAGAATATCAATGACAATGCTTATGATATGAGTTTACTATATAATTTTAATATCTCTTTAGTATTTAATATTTCAAATTTATATGATTTCCATGGAGAAGATGGGAAGGTGAAGAAGATGAAGAAGTAGATTGGCAGCAACAAATGCCAAAGAAGAAGAAGGAAAAGATATTGCAAGGTTTTGATAAGAAGATAATTAACACAAGGTAAGGAAGTTATGACATGTATTTACTATAGTGGGAAGGATTACAACAGGTAGACACCACTTAAATTACATAATGGGCGATGAAGAAGATTGATAAGAACAAATGGTAGAAGTACAATTGGAGCAACTTGCATGCACTGAGTTGTTTTCAACCAAAGGAGAATGATGCAGAAAAGGAGGTCGAACTTCTTGAGGACATCACTTTTGATCCGTAGCTCTGTTTGAGCCCATGTTTATGCTAAAATGACCATCTCAATAATTTAAATGTTGTCATAACTGGCCCTTCCGATTATGGGAGGTTTTCTATTTTTTAGAGGCCATATGTGACCTTTTGAGGGTCTAAAATTATCATTTAATATTGTTTTTGGGTTTTTTTTTTTCTAAATTTAGAAATTATATATATTTTTAGCTTACTTGAAATTCAGTTGAAATTCGTTCGATATGTTAATTTTAGATTTTATTTTATTTTTAGAGATTTTTAAAGCCGCACACACTTGTATGCAAAAATTGTTAAAAGTAGTTGCTGCTAAAAATAATAAGTCAAATTTTATTTATTTTTAAAGTTCTAAATTTTGCTTATAAACTCCAATTCCAATTGGAGGCTTATCTATACATGGTTTGTAAGATTTTTAATAATTCAATATGAATCAATATGGGTTATTGTTTAGAATCTTGGTCTATTAGAATTTTTATTTGTCTTAATAATATTCAGAGTCATTATATTAATAGTATTCAGAGTCATTATATAAGCATAAATTAAGAGAAGCTATCAAAATTATAAAACATACAATTTTTTTTAATAAAGATAAAAATTTGAATTTGAATTGTACTCAAAAACTAATGAACAACAAATTGTAAATAATCAATTACTTAAAAAAAGATATATTAATTTTATTAATACTTAATAATAATATTTAATCATATTTATAAAATAATTTTTAAATTAATTTAATTCTTCCAATATGAATCTAGTAAATATCATTACACTCATTTAAAATAATAATTTCAAAAAAACAAAACAAAAACAAAAACAAAAAAACAAACACAAAACAAAACAAACAAAACAAAAACAAAAACAAAAACAAAACCAAATAAACAAAACAAAAAGAACACTACTCAAACTCTAATCAATTATTTATATATATTTTGTGTCCAAACATCAAATAATTTCTATCATAAATCACGACCGATGAGAAACGTCAACTAAAAATATATAAAAAGTAAAGCCTTAAATCTTTGAAGTTTTTGGAAGGTGGAACATTCTACGAGACGAACACCTAGACCACGCCAGCATATACGTCAGCATTAGCAAACGTGGAACTTTAAGATTGCCTAGTCGATACAATATAAGGGCAACATTTTGTGTTGTGTGTCCACGCTGTTAAGGTGGGGGACAATACAAAATCTCATTTGTGAATCGAATTTGAAGACTCAAGATAACACAATGATGAGTAGGGGAGAATACAAAATTTGTCCCCCACCTAAATTTAATGTTTTGTCTCATATATGTTTATTATATCTATTTAAATTATATTTGTTTTTACAAACTTATATTCTATTAATGATTGTTTGTTGTTATAAAATGTCTAATTTCCTAATAATTTATAAACTTATTTATAACTAAAAAATTATTTAGATTCATTAAAAACTCCTAAAGTTATAAATTATAATTACATAATCAAGTCTCATACCTTATTAATATATCAAAAGAAGGAATAAAAAAATATCTTTATAAAATCATTGTGTAAATATTATTATTATAATTTCTCAAATCTATATTATTTAAAAATTCATATTTCATCAATTAATCCAATTATACTACTTGAATATCAAAACAATTTGATATAACTTATAACAGTTTCAATTTTCAAATCAAGCTTTTCTTTTAAATATATTGCATTTAATTTTCACTCAGTAAGTTAACTAACTTTTTGCATTTACTTCATGTGATTTTTATTTGTACAATTATTATGTATCTATGTGCTTTGATCTCTACTTTACTATTACATGTATAATACAACCCTGTTATTTTTGAGATAACTCCTTGCAATTTATATTAGTTACATTTCTATGTATCAAATAAGAAGAAATATTATTATATAAAAATTTATGGATCAATAATATATGCTTAACATTCAATACATGGGTCTCTTATCAATGAAGAGTATTTAAGATTGTGTTGAATTTTGAAAGTATAGAAATATAAAATAAATAATAATTAGATCAATAATTAATCAATAAAAATAAAAAAAAGTTTAAATAAAATTTTAATAAATGTTTTAATATCTGAATGTCAAACTTTATAATGGTTAAAATGAAAAAGTAAATAAAGTTTTAATAAATATTTTAATATTTGAATGTCAAATTTTATAATGGTTAAAATGGAAAAATAATTCTTAAAATTGATAAGAGATTTTATGGAAAAGCCAAAATAAATAATTATAAAATATACAAATAAATTTTAAGACTATAAAATCATTATAAACATGAAAAACACAAAACAATTTAAAAAAAATAAAAATAATAATATATAATTAATTATCAATATAGAAAATTGAAAAATATTTTAAAAGCTAATCAAATAGTAAACATGATTTAAATTATTTAAAAAAAAACACATACATACATACATACATACATACATACATACATACATACATACATACATACATACATACATACATACATTCATTTTTATCTACCTATAAATATGCAAACTTTATCCTTAGAAACCATTATCTTTTATTGTAGAAATTGATTATATATATTTTTAAAGTATTGTTGTAGTTATCCTACTTATCTAAGTAATTAAATATGGTCTTCGAAAATACTCTTACACATTATACAAAGATCTTGATGCAAGTTAATCAACTTTAATAATAAACTTTTTGATAATAATTTATTTATTTTTTAGTTATTTTATTTTTAAGGAAACTTCAACACGTATAGGTTTAGATTGATTCAACTACTTCCCCCTCACTCATTACTTAAACTACACAGCAATCGAGAACACCATTCTAGAAAAATAGAAGCAAACCAACCCAAAAAAACCCTAATTTGCCAACCTTTGAAGAAAATAAGGAAATATATGATATTTTAACATTTTGTAATTATATTATTACATTTCCATATCCCATGCACATCATATTTTATTTTTTCATTGTTTATTATTTAATTTCAAATTTCTTTTTCGACATTTTCAATTATATTTAATTTTCAACATTAGACATTTTCATAATAATTAATAATTATATTTTTATTTAATAACTAAAATATTATTTGGAGCAATAAAAAACCTATAGAATGTGCCACACCAAACTATATAAGGTTTTATCAGCTTCGAATAATATTTTAGTTATGAGCAAAGCTCATGGATCTCATCAATCATTTTTAAGTTTTTCTTTCAATAACTTCTATCTTTCTAGTTATCCTAACTTTCCATTACTTTATTCAATCAGGGCAAAGAATAATACTATATTTTATTAGACAAACCATAAAAATTTATAAAAGTAATTTAAAAATAAATCTTAAAAAATACTTTAATGATTTTTTAAACATTTAAAAAAATATATGTACAATACATATATCAATATATATATATATATATATATATATATATATATATATATATATATATATATATATATATATATATATATATAATAAAATTTATATGTTTAATTAGTATCAATTACCCAAACTCAATATATTTTAAAGAGAGATTAGAAATGTATATGACATATTTATACTAAAAAGTTAAACATAATATTATACTTTGACCCAATTCTTGTTCTACTATTTCTACACACCATGAGATATCACATAATATATATTTGAAACTTGTAAAAGTAGAATCACATGTTACCCACAAGATATAAAGAACTCCAAAATTAAAAAATAAATGACAACTTCTTCAAGAAACTTCATGATTCCAAAAATAATCTATGCAATGATGGTTATTTGTATGAAAATAAATGTTGTCTTAGTGGTGGAACCTAAAAAAGTCCTCAACCTTATATTTTAAAATATTTGAATATTGTTTCTAAGATTTATATGTTTAATTTAATTGTGACCTTGATTATCTAATTTTTTTTTTTGGTATTCTCTTGTTAAGGGGTTGATTGTGTGTTTAAAGGTATCGAGATGTGAGAACGAAATGGTGTGGGTCCCCCTTTTTGGACTGTTTAAATTAAACTTTGATTGGTTTTTCAAGGGGAACTTAAGAGCTTCTGGAGTAGAATGTGTTATTCATGACTATGTTGGTTCTCTAATCTAAGCCACACCAAAGAAGCTTGTAGATAGCACCAATAATAAGGATGAGGTTCATGCACTCATCTTAGGATTGGATCTTTTTGTTCAATGTAGGATCAATTGAGGCCTTATAGAGAGTGGTTTAATAGTTTTCATCCAGGGATTATGGAATAGGAAGGCTAGATCTTGGAATCTTGATAACATTCTAAATTATGCATGGGGAGTGTTAGATAACCTTAACTACTAGGAGGACTCTCGTTGATTTTGTGAATTAAAATATGTAGTGGATAGTCTATCAAACAAAGGAATATCATAGGTTGAATAAACCATTGAGGATAATGATTGGAATAGTTGGAATTTTTAAAGATCACTATTATGATTAGTTGATTTGGTGCAGTGAAGTTTCCATGTTGAGCATGTTATGATTGATTGGCATTCATTTTGATGTTGGGGGTTTCATTTCCCACACATGACATGCCCCTCACCATTTTATCTTAGAATTAATGTTGATGGTGGTTCCCTCATTAGAGTTGATCTTTGAAACTCTCACTTATATTTCTAAGAAGATAAATTCTATGAAATTCTATTTTATGAAGGAAAGAATTAAAGTATTTTTCCAATCTATTTTAAGGAGGAGGATTCCAAACGGTGCTTTGCCAATTAAAAGTATTTATGTTTGTGAAGATCACATATAATTTAAGATGAGTTCGTATATAATCTATTCATCTTAAAGTCAATAAAACCTGATATCTTACATCGTAAATATTTTTTTATTTTACCAAAATTTTACCTCTTAAATATAATATTTTGTCTCATATATATTTATTCTATCTATTTGAATTATCTATGTTCTTACAAACTTATATTCTATTAATAATTATATATTTTTGTGAAGTTCCTAATTCACTAACAATCCATAACCATACTTATAACTAAAAGATTATTCATATCAAAAAAAAAAAAAAATTAAGAAAACATCCTTATAAAATAATATATCAAGAAGAGAAATTAAAAAAAAACATCCTTATAAAATCATTGAATGGGTGCCATTGTTGTAATTTCTCAAATCCATATTATTTAAAAATTCCTATTTCATCAATTAATCCAACCATACTATTTGAATATCAAAACAATTTGATATAATAGTTTCAATTTTAAAATCAAACTTTTCTTTTACATATATTGCATTTAATTTTACTTTATTAAGCTAACTAACTTCCTACATTTACTTCACGCAATTTTTATTCTGATAATTAATATGTACTTATGTGCTTTGATTCTTACTTTACTATTATTAATATATGTATAATACAAATTTGTTATTTTTAAAAATAATTTTATGCAATTAATATTACATTATATTTCTCTATATAAAATTAAAAAACATATTATTCTATAATTCAACCATACTACTTGAATATCAAAACAATTTGATATAACAGTTTCAATTTTCAAATCAAACTTTTCTTTCACATATATTACATTTAATTTTGCTTCATTAAGCTAACTAAATTCCTACATTTACTTCACGTAATTTTTATTCTTATAATTAATAATATCTATGTGCTTTGATTCTTACTCTACTATTACTATTATATGTATAATATAAGCTTGTTATTTTTTTAAATAATTTCATGCAACTAATACTATGCTATATTTCTATATGAAATTAGAAAAAATATTATTCTATACAAATTTATAGATTAATAATATTTTCTTGAGACTTAATACATGGGTCCTTTATTAAATGAAGAGTATTTAAGATCATATTAAATTTTGAAAGTTTAAGAATATAAAATAAATGAAAATTAGATCAATAATTGATAAATAATAATAAGAAATATGTTTAAATAAATTTTTAATAATATTATAATATTTGAATGTCAAATTTTATAATAGTTAAAATAATATATTATTTTGAGTTTTATAATTAAATAAAAAAATATTAATTTTATATAAAAGTTAATCTTAAAATAGATTATTTTTTTATGAAAAGACCAAAAATAAATAATTGTAAATCAAATAAAATTATTATAAACATGAAAAACATTAAAAAAAAAATTATTTAAAAAAAAATATATATAATTAAGTATCAATATAATAAATTAAAAAAATGTTTTTAAAACTAATTAAATAATAAGTATGCTTTAAATTATTTGTAAAGGGAAGGCCCAAAAAAATTCTAACGATTTCATTCTTTTTTGGTTTGCCTATAAATATGCAAATTTAATCCTTAAAAACCATTATCTTGTATTGTAGAAATTGGTTATAGTTTTTTCTAAAATATTATTATAATTTTTTTATTTAATTATATAAATATGGTCTAAGAAATTACTATTACAAATTATACAAGAATCTTCATACAAGTTAATCAACTTTAATAATAAATTTGTTGATAATAATTTATTTATATATTTTTAGGAAGCTTTAACACTTATAGACTTAGCTTGCTTCAACTACCTCACACCGCCTGCCCGCCGTTCCCCCCTGCAATAGAGAATACGATTCTAAAAAAAATAGAGCAAGCCAATAAAAAATCCTTATTTGCCAAACTTTGAAGAAAATAAGGAAATATATCATATTTTAATAATTTACAATTATGTTATTACATTTCCATCTCCCATGCACATCATATTTTATTTTTTCATTTTTTTACCATTTAATTTCAAATTTCTTTTTCGACATCTTCAATTGTAATTAATTTTCAATATTAAACCTTTTTTTTTTCTTAAATTTTATTATATTTCATAATAGTTAAGAATTGTATTTCTATTTTATAACTAAAATATTATTTGGACCCACCAAAAACTCGTAGAGTTGTTTCACACCAAATTATATAGGGTTTTAGTAGTTTTGAATGATATTTTAGTTATGAGCAAGGCCATGAATCTCATCAATTGTTCTTAATTTTTCAATCCAATAACTTCTGAGTTTTCCTTCTAGTTACCCTCACTTTCCACCACTTTATTCAATTGAGTTAAAGAATATTATTCTGTTTTATAAAACGAACCAAAAATAAAAAAATAAATCTTAAAAAATATTTTAACGATTTTTTAAATTTAAAAAAATATATATACATTACATCTTTGTATATATAAGCTAAAATATATATGTTTAATTAGTATCATTGACCCAAACTCAATATATGTTATTAAGATAGTAAAAGTGTATGTGACATACTTATACTAAAATGTGGGATACATTATTATGCTTTGACCTAGTTCTTGTTCTACTATTTCCACTAGGGTTAATTTTAGTGGTGAATCTTCGTTAATTCACAAATATTCCAATTCTATAAATATGAATTTGGAATTTTTTTGGGGTATTTTAGTGCTTGGAAATGCTTAAATTTTCTAGATGCAAGTTCATTTTTAGGGTAAGATCGCCTACTATTTAAAATAATTTCATTCATATAAATGTTTTTTGCCTGTACCTCAAAAGGCAATCTAGGTACACTCGTCTCACATCAAACATATAGACAATCATTTGCATATGCTGACGGTCATCTACATATCTACATATGCCCACTAAAATTAACCCTGATTTCCACACACCATGAGATATTATATAATATCTCTTTGAGCCTTGCAAAATTAGATTCATATGCTACCCACAAGATACAAAGAACTCTAAAAGTAAAAAAATGTGGATAGCTTCTTCAAAAAACTTCATGATTCTAAAAATAATCCATGCAATGATGGTTATTTGTAGGAAATAAACATTACATATTATCGGTGACACCTTAAAAGGTCCTACTCAACTTTATTTTTCAAAATATTTGAATAATGTTTCTAAGATTTCTATGTTTAATTTAACTGTCACCTTGATTATTTAGAAAAAGAATTTGTATTCTCCTGTTAAGGGGTTGATTGTATGTTCAAAGGTCTCAAGATGTGAGAATAGAATGGATTGGGTCCCCCCTCTAGGACTATTTAAACTGAACTTTGATTGGTTTTCTATGGGGAACTTGAGGGCCTCTAGAGTAGGATGTGTTATTTAGGACTACGTTCTCTCTCTAAACCTAGCCACACCAAAGAAGCTTATAAATGGCACCAATAACAACGCTGAAGCTCAGACACTTGTCTTAGTACTTTATCTTTTGGTTCAATGCAAGATAAATTGAGGCTTTAGAGAGGGTAATTTTATGGTTATCATCATGGCATTACAGAATAGGAAGCCCAGATCCTAGAATATTAATAACATTCTAAATTATGAAATGGGAGTGTTAGATAATCATAGATACTATGAGGCCTCTCATTGATTTCATTGTGTAAAATATGCATTAGATAGTCTGGAAAATAAAATAATATCATAGGTCGAATAAATAATTGTGTACAATTATAAGAATAGTTGGGATTTTTAAGGATCACTATTATGATTATTTGATTTAGTATAGCAAATTTTCAATGTTGAGTCTTTTATGATTGATTAGCATACATTTTGATGTTGGGGTTTCATTTCCCACACATGACATGTCCCTCACCATTTTATCTTGGAAGTAAGGTTGATGGTGGTACCCTCATTGCAGTTGATCTTCAAAACTATCAGTACTCTCTTGGGTGTTTAGGCATATCCCTACAGAAATTTGAAATCATGGATGGAATGCTACAAATGTCATTGAGCGAGACTTTGAAGTGGGTTGAGTCAACTATGAGGGATATGTCCTTTGATGGATGAGTGTTTGACTCTCAATTGAAGCATATTTTCATTATTTAATTTAGATGTGTATTATAGAAGGTGAAATAAGTGATAGGTTAGGTGTTTTTTAGATGAATTACTATGTGAAAGATAACTCTCTCATTATGTCAGATTTAATCTAGAATTTTATTTTTGTTTCAAAGGAGAAACATGTGACTTTGGTGGTAGCATGCAATATTATTCATCCAATGTTTTGAGTGGTTTTGGAAGAAGTTATGGAAGGATTTGCATGGGGAGGTCTATACTCACTTCCATTTTGTAATTAGGTTGACCAAGGGTTAATTCCCCTATGATATTTTTGGGATATGGAGGAACATTCTAGTGTGTTCGTGGGAGGGGGGCGGAGAGGGGCCGGGGCGGGGGTCAGGACCCAAGAGGTAATCTCCCATGATGGTTGGTCAAGGGGCTCTTAGGTAGCCAATGACTTGTTGGTGGTTTGTTCACTAGTTTTTTTGTTTTCTTGTTGCCTTCCTTAGGGGTGATGTTTTTTGGCTCATTATGTGCCTTGAGACAATAGTTGTATGTGACCCTTTTAGGATTTTTTGTTGTTTTTTAATTTTCTCAAGTGAATCCCATATTTTTACATCTTGACTTTACATTAATATAACAGATGAGGGACCCACCAACCATCAAGTCACCTATAAAAAAAATGGTATTGTCCTCCACCTCATAATTATGAGACCGAGGACATGAACAAATACTCAATTTTATATTTAGCAACATGAATCCAATTTCAAGGATCCTCTCATGTCTTATGATTTCTACAAGACTTCTAGTTATCGCTTCTCATTATGGGTTCTATCGAGAATCTCAAACAAATTGTCATTGGGAAGTGAAAACATTTTTAAGCATTTGTCTTCACTTTCTTTCTCCCATGGTGAAAACAATAGTTTTTACAAATTGATCGCTATGCAATTGGCAAGGTGGTTATGCATCCTTTAGATATGAACAATGGTAGTTACCAAACCAACTCCTATATATAGTAGAATTTTTACTAGATTAAGTAAATCTCACAGTTTAAATATTATAAAAACACTAAATTTATCACTATATATCTAGATCAGCTACACACTTACTTTTCCATTGTAATATATCTAGATTGACGTTTTATACATGAACTTGTGTCTTACAAATATGAATAAATTATATAAATCAAATATAATGAAAACATCTAATATACAATATTAATTTATTAGGATCCAAATTTGAATCACCTATCGCCCTGTTGAGTTATCTTAAAATATTAATTTAAAATTTCTTGCTCTCCATCTACATTCTCTTATTCATATTTTTCCTTTTCCTTGATAATATCATTGTAGTTTGAGAAAGTATGGAGTCGGCTCATTAATCTAGATAACAATTTTTTTAACCTAAATTTGATTTTTAAAAGCCTTACAATCATATTGAATTGTCGTTCATTTTTTCAAAGCATTACGTATCCTAAATGTTTTTATTCGCTGAGGCATCGGCTTATTTAACTACTAATAAACATAAATTTGAAAAGTTTGGGCCTTTCCAATTTTATCACAATGTCAATCATGCTTGCTAATTTCATGTATATTATTTTTCTTAAGGCGTTTGTAGATCTATTATCCTAAAGAGTTGAGAAAATTCTTATTAAGGGTATTACACTCCCCGGTAGAAATAGGACCAACGTCTCAATGGTAATTTCATTGATGACTCCTTAATAGTGCTTGAAAATAAGTCTTCATTATGTTAATGAATTTATGGCAATGATACTTTTTATAAAGCTTCAGGTTTGAACACTTAACAGGGAAAAAATCAATGTTATCAAGGAAGCATGACTCCCACGCCTAAGTGGCGTGGGAAAGTTCAAGTGAAATAATTAGAGGGGGATGTTTAAATTTTAAGGAATCCCTTTTTCTTTTGAAATCTCCTACGTTATCTTACAATAGTATGTTCTACCACATACTGAGAAGAAGATATCATACGGGCTTACTAAGCCCTTATCTTTCATGGCCATGATTCAAAATTTCATTAAAATTTTAGCACTAACTCATGTTTATTATTCCTCCTAATTATTTATCCTCCTAATTTAGGGTTCCTTTTAAACCAGTTTATGATCAATAAAAGAGTAAAAGCTGCTAAAGTTATTTGTCCTTTAGTGTGTAAACTAGAATCCATGGAGTTCTCAGATTGACTTTTTTTATATATTATATACAATATAAAGTGAGTAAAGTATATACTTTCCTCAATTAAAACCAACATGGTTATTCTTAACAAGGTTATTTTCCATGCTTTTAATTCTTTAAAATTATGATATTGAATATTTTTATAGAATCATATACAGATCTGGAATAATAATATGGATGAAGCATGATGAGGTTTTTTTTAAAAAGAAACATGTATAATAAAAGCTACAAGTTTATTTGTCATTTTTTAATTTTTTTTGATAATTGTGATATTAAATTTTTTTTCATGAATTATGTATAGTTCTAGAGTGATAATATAGAACAAGTTAAATGGGAAATTGATTTTTGAGAATCATTTATACATATGAAGTGTTAAAATTAGATAATTTATTCTAAGTATATTTTGAATAACATATTGTAATTTTGTCATTTAAAAATCTGAAATACTTTTATGAGTTATAATAAATGCAATAAAAAAACTTTAATAAGTTATATAAAATACAAAAAATACTCTTATGAGTCATAGGAGTTGTAATAAAAGTTATGCTAGGTCATACAAGATATAATAAAGGACTCTTCTGAGTTTTAGTGGTTGTAATAAATAGTCTTATGAGTCACAAGAGATGTAATACTTAGGCTTATACCATAAGTAGTTGACAATGTTCAAAGACATTTATGGTTCAATGGAGATGTAATACATACTTACATTTATGTGGATGCTTTGTATTTCATATTAAGGTAAATTATAAATAAAATTTAATTTAATTTATATGGATGCATTTCAAAATGTTTTGAAAATAAACTACTATAAAGAAAATGAAATGTTATTTTATGGGATTCATCACAAACTCTTGTAAAAACTAAATTATTATAAATAAAATTTATTGATTTATTTACATATACAAGTTACAATTATCATATTTAAAAACATAATGTTTGTTTTGGTGGGGAATACATTTGGTATCAGCCTATCATACACGAGTTTCTTGAAAAAAAAAATCCTAGAAGGTATTACATTCCTAAATTATTTCAGTCAAGAGTATCGCTAGCCTTGATATAAAGGCCTACCCTCAAATTAAAGAAATGGTATAGAAAAAGTTCCCAAAATATTTTCAAAAAAAAATCAACCATATTTTTAATAACATTTGGCTTAACAAATGCCAAGTTTTAAAAAAATTAACCTATCAAATGTTAATTTTTCAAAATATTTTCAAACAAAAATCAGTCAAGTTACAAAAACCTTTCATCCCAGTGAACACTAAGTTACCAAAAAAATTCATCATAATAAACGTTAAGTTCTTAAAATATTTTCAAATTATTTCAAACAAATTTTTAAAATTTTCAATTGAATAAATGCCAAGTTCTCAAAAAATATTCAACCTCATAAATGCTAAATTCCAAAAATATTTTCAAAACAAATTAAACCATGTTCCAAAAATCTTTCAAACTAGTAGGTATCAAATTGTTAAAAAAATATCCCAGAAAAATTAGTCAAATTTCAAATAATTTTTAACCTAATGAATGCTAGGTTCAAATAAAATAAAAATGTATAACCTTACGTGAGGTATGTTCTCAACAATTTTAAATGCAACAGAATCTAGATTCCCAAAAGATTTACAAAATAATTAAGCATTGCGGGATTTACATTTGGGAAACTTCTAAAAAGTTTTCAGTATAGCTCAAAACAATTCTTATCCTAGCAGGTGCTAGGTTCCTAAAAACATTTAACAAAACATTCAATTTTTTAAAAATAACTTCCCAAAACTTTCATCTTAATACTTTTAGGATATACAATAGAATGTATTTCAGCGAAAGTTCCCAAAAACATTTAGTCTGATTAGCACTAGGTTCAAAATTAGGTGATGATATTTGGAATTTGATTTCATCAATATTAAAATTATGGTTTATTTTTTTTCATCAATATTAAAATATTATTTTGTTAATATTAAATTTTGATTTTTATCATATTAAAATCTATTTTAATCAGTATTAAAATTTATTTTTTTCGATATTATAATTTATATTTTTAAATATTGAAATCTGTTTTAATTAATGTTAAAATCTATTTTATTAATATTAATTTTCAATTTCAATTTTTTTATCAATACATTCAAATCTATCATATTTTCACTGTAAACTGAAATATATCTAAATTTAATGAAATGATAATTATGAGACTAAAAAGGTTCAAAGACCTGTCCACATACATTAACTCAAACTGGATGAAAAATATCTAAATACTTTTTTAATAGTAATTTTGGTAAAAATACTTAATGTTGCTAAAGATCGGATTATTAAGATTCTTGAAATTCTCAATGCCTTTTTAACTCACTAGTATTTAGTGTTCGAATAACAGATTGACTAGATCAGGTATGAACTTGAGATCTTTGAGATGGTCACATGTTTTCCATTGCATGCTAATCAATTCTTATAACCGCTTTTGGTGCTCTAATTTATTATAAAAGCTATATGTTTCCTTGCATCAAATGTTCAATGATAAATTTTCTGGTATTGATGGTTTTCCATTTAAAATTTAAAATAAATATTTCAAATTTTATATAAACAAAACTGTTTCACATTTATATCTTATTTCTCTTCAAAATATGTCTTTATAAAACATTATCAATAATTTTTTTTTATCAAATTCATGCTCAAATTTTATAATATAAAGTAATCACCATTTATAAACATATCATCTTGTTGAATTTCTCTTATAATATTCTTTTAAAATACCTTACTCTCCATCTACATTATCTTCTTCATACAATAATTAAACTAGAACAAAAAAGTTTTATCAAAAGCTTATAAATTTTTAATAATACCATTGTAATCTCGGAAGATACGGAGTAGGCTCATGCTTCTTGATAAAAAGTTCATAATAAGTTAGATTTTCAAAAGGTTTAATATCGTATTAAGTGGTCATTCATTCTAACCATGCTCAAAGCATTAAGTTTTTGAAATGTTCTCATCTTTTCTGTTTAGATTATTTTTGTTAAGGCATCAACTTTTATGACTATTGATGGATATAATCCGTAGAGGATTGGCCTTATTCAATTAATCAGAAAGCTTTTCGTACTTGCTCCTTTTGTTTTTTTTACTAAGGCATTTATTTATATATTATCTTACCGAGCTAAGAAATGTTTTACAAAGGGTACTACACTCCTCGATAGAAATATTACCAACTTTTCAATATTCATTTCATTGATGACTCCTTTCTAGGTTTTAAAAGGAATGAGGCTTCATTCTGTCCAAAACAAAACAAATCAAAAATTTCATTGATTCTTTCTACAAAACAGAAAATTTGAAATTGAAATAAATTAAAAAAAGAATTTTTAAATTATAAAAATCGTTTTTCTTTTGGAATTTCTTCTATCGTCTTATTGTAGTTTGTTCTTTCACATATTAAAAGAAGATATCCTAATAGATTACTAAGTCCATATCGTTGGTGGTTAAATTTCACAATTGTGCTAAAATTCATGGAACTACTCCAATTTATTATTCATCCAAATGTAGGGATCCATTTAATCAATATTATGATAGGATGACTAAGATTCTACAATATATATGTTTTTAAAATTCTAGACAAATTTGAGGTTTCCGTAATGGCTTGGTACATATTTTACCTTCCCCAAGGTAAATTGATTTCCCCAGAAAAAATAGTACCTTATTATATAAGTGAGTTTTTTCTAGCTATTTATGAGTCTAACGATTTAAAAAAATCTAAAACATTGTACTTGAAAGATCTCCATGTTTGGAATTCACTAAGGTCTAGTGTTTTTCTTATCACTAATGATCGAATTAAAATTAAAATTATTTTCTTTCCTCTGGTCATTTATAAAGCCTTCGATTCTGCCAAACCATTTTTCTAATGGGTTGACAATGGTTTTAGACATCATGTTCTCTCTTTCAATGACGATCTCCTATGTCAATCCCCCTTCATTAGTAGTAAGAAATTATGATTATTAGAAATTCATAAAATGAAAGGCTCCTTAGTTGTTGGAAAAACACATTAAAACTATTATCAAGATCAAAGATCATGTATCTTCTCAAGATTAAATTCATAAGCCCATTTTATATAATAAATAAAGTCTTGTTACTTTAAACTTACCTTTTATAATAAGGATTGTGGAGCTCATCCCATATGTTATGTTACACAAGTTATATCTGTAACAACCGATTTCTTAGTGGAAGGACTTGGATTTTTTCACTTCAATTATATTTGGGAGCCAAATCTCAAGCTAAATTTGGCACATTGTATAGTGATTAACTTATCAAAACCTATCTTTGCCCAAAGAATAACTATATGATATGGGTATTTATTTCCCTAAATGATATCCGTATGATAACCCATATAACTTCAACCATATTTCTTGGAGGTGCCTTAGTGCCTAGTGTGTTCTGAAACTAATTTAGACCATTTTTCTCTCTGCCATCCCAAACCCATCACCTTATATATATTTTTGCTTGGGGATCATACACAATGTCCAACTTATACTTCATTTATATGTAATTTATTCAAAAACACTCTTCCTTTTAAACTCTAAGAATATACGAAGTTTTTGTAATTTTAAAAAGTGAGATCATATCTCAAAAAATATCTATTAATGAAAAAATTAATGTGTAAATCTCTATGTATCTTTAGATCCAAGATCAAGCAAAAAAAAATTTCTTTAAATTTTAACTTTTGAAACACATATTTAACCATAGAGGGAGCATGTAGTGTATCGTGAGTTGGATTCTACTCGATATCCCACTATAGGAATTTCCAACTTTGGCACCTCAGCAAAATCATAACCAATGTCAAATCCACCCAAATTATGTCAAATTTTCTACATATTTCATTCAATGATATGCTTTATCCTCATGGTAAATCCTATGCTACAAGCACACCCTTTCGTCAAAATTATCTAACTTTGAGGTGGATAGAAATGGTTCTTTAGCTAATTCCCAAACTAAATTGGGAGTCTTTGTTTCTCTATTTACTAATAGATAGAACCATCATAGTGGTTAGAAGCCCCTAATCCCATATTGATGAAGCTCTCTACTTGGGATTCTCTCCCTTTGAATGATGTTTTGCCCCTCGTTTTAGTATTGTTATATGTGCTTGACTATACTCTTATAATAATATCTTATTGTTGATACCATGAATTGGGTTTGAGTCTAGCTCCTTATCAATCCTCTTATGTGATGCATTTTAGAGTCTTAGAGCTTATATTTAACTTTGATGTTTCCTCTATCTATATACGAAGGGTTCGAGAAGATAATAGTGGTAGGGGTCCAACCCCCTTAACCTATAGTGACTACCCAAGTGACCATGTTAAATAAACATCATGGTTTAAAATCATGGTTGAACATGTAGTATGGTGGTTTTTCTCACAACGACACAATACAATATTTTGCACAATAAATGGAAATATTGACTATAGAAAATTTATGAAATCAAAAAATTACAAGATAAAAATACAAATACCTTATTAATCTTATTATGCATCATTTACAAAAACTCCATTTTTCCAAATCCAACAAAAGATCCATTGAAAAATCCCTAATTGATATAAATATAATGAAGAAAAAAAATTATTAATTTTTTTGATTTATTAAAACAAATTCCTATATTTTAAGGGAAAATAAATTGAAAATTTCAAGATACAACTAATAATTATATGTATAATATTTATTATTTACATAGATGGGAAGGGGCCTTTAGAGCTTGGAATCTTTTTATAGGACACAATAGCATCGAGAACAAAACTTCATAATATTAAAAATTCATAATAGACCTTCTAGGATATCAATATAACTTCACCCAAATTTTAAAATAATAGATAATATAATTACAAATTAGTCAAAATTTTCATTGTTTTTCTATCTTTCTCACCTCTCCTACAATAAAAAAATTTAATTTACTTAATAAAAAATGTAATTTCTACAAAAAAAAAAAAATAGTAAGTGTGTGTTTGTAGTTTCTTGAAGAAGGAGAAAAGTAATAAGTGCTTTTTAGTGGGTTGTATGTTTTAATTTTTTCTAGTTGGTTAATTATTAGATTTAGAAAGATCAATATCAAGACCTGTATAAATATGAGGCAAATGTAATGTGTTTATCATCAATAAATACAAATAAGAATTTAGATTTTTTAAAACTAAAGGTTTATGTTGTTCTTGACTCATTTAGTTTGGTATTAGAACAAACTTAATCAAATGAGAGTTGAAGTTATGCATTTGGCATTGGGAACAATCTTCTTTGTTTCCATTACAACTATTTTTCATTACAGAGGGATTTTTAGTAATGGTTAGGTGATATTATTAACAACACCCATGTTGTCCATCTGTGTGAAAGTCATTTAACAAAGAGTGTGAAGAGAACAATGAGTAAATTCAATAGTTTGAACATTCCAATGAAAAAAAAAAAAAAAAAGTAGATAAAGGGCTCAGTTTATAAAAAGAATAATTGGGAAACCATGAATAGTTTTCTTTATAATATTTTAATATTGGGTTTATTAAATTTTTTAAAGTGTGCTATTAAATGATTGTTTAAGTTTTGTATGGTGGATGGGTGAGTCCCCTTTTAAAGGGAAATTGAGATTTACTTTACACAAAGGATCATAAATTTTTGATAACATGTTATTCTTGTGAAAAGTCTATTATTGTGTAGATTAAAAAAAAATAAAATGGAGAAAGGTGCTTGAAGATATAAAATTATAGTAATAAAGAAGGAAAGATACAATAAAAGGTCATGACAACAAGAAACAACTTCACATAGCTAAAAATTTCAATTTTCATGGTTAAGAACTATGAATTTTAGGCAATTAAAATGAAAACATTAATATGTTCACAAGATTTTTAGAATTTGGTATAAAATCGATATGTAGAACCCTCAAATAAAGCAGCCTATTAGGCTTTGACACAAGTCAAAAAATATCAACTTAGACGAAATAAGAAAAATGATGCAAAAACCATGTTTTTAATTTAACAAGCATTAGATGAATCTATTTTTCCTAGCGTTGTAAAAAAAACTAGATATAAAAAGGCATGAGAGATTTTATATACTACCTATTAATGAAAATCTAAGGTGAAAGTAGCCAAACCGTGACAGTCGAGAAATTTTTAGAATTTACAAATGAAAGATTCAAATTTTGTAGAATAATTTTTGTGTTAAATTATGAATGTTTTTAATAAAATTAGATCACATGGAGAATAAATTAATGATAAAATTTTTGTAGAAAAGATTGTCAGGAGTTTACCTATTAAATATTATGTTATTGTTGTTATAATTACAAAATCTAAAGATCTAGTATGGCTATCTTTAGATGAACTGATAGGATATCTACTATCCGACAAGTCAAGTTTGAATATGAAAAATAATTTCTCTTTGGATAATGTATTTAAATTATAAGTTTCATTTAGTAGAGGAAGAGGTATAGGAAGATCAACCTTTAGAGGTAGACAAAGAAATAATAATAATAGAAGTGGAAGGAGAAGTGCAGATCAAAGTGGAAAAATGAATCAAAATTTTAATTCTAACAACTCTAGGTTACATGGCAAAAAAATAGTTATAACAACACTCTCATAGGTATGATAAATCCAATGTTCAATGCTATTACTATAAGAATTTTGGACATGTTATGATATGAAAGCAAAAACAATCAATGATATATCTTTAAATAGAATGTAAATTATTCAAATTAATCTAAAAAAATTGGTTCTTTATTTATAATATGTCATATTGATAAGAAATTTCTATTGATATTTGATTTATAGAGAGTGGATGTAGTAATCATATGACATGAAATGGAGATTTGTTTGCAAGTTTAGATAGTTCTGTGAAATTAAAAGTCACACTAAGAAATGTCAACAAATTATTAGTTATAGGAAAAGGTATAGTTTATATATTTACTAAATATGGTGAAATAAAATATATCCTAGATGTCTATTTTATGTCTAAATTGAAACATAATCTCATAAGTGTTGGAAAATTTGCACAAAAATTATATAAAGTATGTCTTAAGAATAATGTGTTCACTATTCTAGATATAATTTTCAATGATAGTTTGAATGTAAATGTTGAGATGATAAATATCCGTGTATTCACACTCTAGACTAAGATAGAAACACACAGGAAAATCCAAGTAGAAGAGGAAGCAAATTTCAAGTCATAATATTTAGACCAAAATTTTATCTAGAATCTAAGGTATGGACACCTTTGTTCTGGAGGTTTGAGTTTATTGTAGAAGAAGTAGATGATGAGAGGATTACCATCAATTGAGAAGCCATCTAGATCATGTAATAATATTATTATGGTTAAATAGCATAGGTAAAGTTTTTCAACATGAGTGTCTTATAAAGAAAAGGTACCATTAAATCTTGTCCACACTAATTTATGTGGACTAATGCAGACTCGAACATTAGGAGGAAGATTATATTTTCTAACCTTTATTGATGATTTTATAACAAAAACATGGATTTATTTTTTCAAGCCAAAGACTAAATCCTTTGTAAATTTGAAGTATTTCAAAGAAACGGTGGAAAAATAAAGTGGCCAGTAAATCAAGGTACTTGGGTCAAATAGAAGTGGAAAATATAATTCTAATGATTTTAAAGATTTTTACAAATATTATGGAATTAAAAAGTAGTTTACTATAAGGTAAACACCATAACATAATGTTGTTAAAAATAAAAAATAGAACAATAATGGATATGGCCAAGATCATGTTGAAGGCCATCACTTACCTAATGAATACAAGGTATAAGTGGTAACATGTGCAATATATATTTTGAATAGATATCCTAAGAGAATGTTAAGACTAAAATTCCATAAGAAGCATGGAGTAATAGGAAATTTTGTGTATGTCACTTGAGAATTTTTGGATGTGTGGCATATAAACACATGTTAGAAGAAATACGAATAAAACTAGATAATATAGCTGGGAAATGTATCTTTGTTGGTTATCGTGAGGAGTCAAAAACCTACAAGTTATATAATTTCATTACCAAGAAGTTAATCATCAGTAGAGATATTGAATTCAAGGAATAATAAACATGGAATGGTAGTATTGATAGATCAATTATAATTACAACATCAATACCTCAAGAAGAAGAATAAAAGGACAAGATGTGCAAGGTGGTCAGCCAAGTTCATAAGCAAAAAGTACACCAATAGAAAATTTACAATGAGATAACTCTAGAGAGTTGAGGAAACTAAAGAATTTTATACAAGATGAACCATCAAGCCATGTAGGCCATCATACTCCTAATACATAAGTGATGAATATGATCCCACACTTTTCCCCCTAAGATCAATGTACAGAGGTAAGAAAGTAAAAAAATTTAAATAAATTTGTGATCAAGATAAAGATAATTTAGATTTACATTCAGATTTTTCTATATTATCTCATTATCATGTATACTTTGAGGAAGTAGTTAATGAAGACTACTAGATCAAGCTTATGGAAGAAGAGATGGACACTGTTGAAAGGAATGAAACATGGGAGCTAGTAGATCTACATGAAGGTAAAGATTGCCTAGGAGTCAAATGGGTCTACAAAATGAAGTTTAATGTAGAAGGTGTAGATAAAAAAAGTAAGTTTAGTAGCAAAACGTTTTTCACAATAGCATGAAATTGATTATAATGAGACATTTTCACTAGTTTCTATAATTAATACATTTAGAATGGCCTTATCCATAACATCACAAAATAAATCAAATACCTACCAAATGGATCTAAAATCAACATTTTGAATATTTTTCTAGATGAATAAGTTTATATGAAAAAATCATCAGGGTATGAAGTGAGGGAATGAATTCAATGTGTGTATATATAAGAAATCACTTTATGGTCTCAAACTAGCACTAATAGGGTTGTATATCCAAATTGAGTCATATCTAATTAGCAATGGATTTAATAAAAATAATAGTGAGCTCACATTGTATACAAATGTCAATAAGTAAGGTCAATTTTTGATTATGTGTTTATATGTGGATGAATTAATTTTTACTAGAAATTTTTCTACATACATGTTCAAAACAACAATGAAAAGAGAGTTTGAAATGGCATATTTAATATTGATAAGATATTTTATAGGCATTGAATTTGTACAATTAAATAAGAGTATTTTCATTTTTGAAACTATGTATGCTAAGGATGTGTTAAGGATTTTTAATATGATGAATTATAATCATGCATCAACTCTAGTTACAATAAGGACTAAACTCATCAAAGAATACAATGGATCTAACTATGTTCAAAAGACTTATTATAAGTCTAGTGTATCTCATAGCTACAAGGCTATATATTATATATAGTGTTAGTTTGATTCCAATATTTAGAGAGTCACCAAAAGACTCGCATTAGCAAGTTGAGAAGAGGATATTGAGATATATAGTAGGAACAATAGATATAAAATTCTATACTCCACAACTAATTATTTGAATTTGATTGGTTATATTGACAGTAATTTTGTAAGTAGTATATATTATTGAAAGAGTATTTGTGGACATGTCTTTGATTTTAGATCTGGCATAGTCCCATGGACAACAAACAAGTATCCTATTATAACAATTTCATCAACTAAAGCAGAGTATGTGGTAAAAACATCAATAACATGTCAAATAGTTTAGATGTAAAGAGTATTATTAGATCTATTTCATGAACATGAGGATCCAACACTAATTTTTTGAGATAAAAAATCTGCAATTATATTATTTAAGAACCACGTATATAACAATATGAGTAAACACATTGATATAAGGTACCATTTCATCAAAAAGTTAGTGAATAATGGGGAAATCTACTTTGATTTCTTTAGATTTAAAGATTAGTTATTAGATGTATTCACCAAAACATTATCAAATGAGAATTTTGAGTACATCTAAGACAAAATTTGGGCATTTTGAGTATCTGATAAAAAAATAATAGACATAAATTCATAATTTGTATGAAAGCAAAAAATCTATCAATTATGATTGAATAATAGAAACATTTACATAAGAGTCTTTAAATAAAAATAAACTCAAAATTGCAGTTGACATATATAATTAAAATAAGTAAATTACTTAAAAACAACATAAAGCACCTAAAGCTAGCAGACCCATGTACTTTTTAGAAAATTATTAGTTTTAGTAACTTTCATCTTCCAAAAAAATTTCAATTACTATTTTAAGTATCATATAAAAGCTCTAATTGGATTAAAAGTCACCACACATATTATAAGCACTAAAATAAATATAATGGATGAATTTAAATTGAAGTTCATGTCTAGTTATAAAAATACGTTAATTCTTATAATAGAAAAAAATCAGTTCCAAACCCTTAGATGGTCATATATAGCCTTTGAAAACTTTTGAAAAAAATATATAAATGGATATGACAATTTATGGTTGAAATTAACTTTATAAAATGATCATTTTGATGAAAATGAGATCTCAAACGAAGTTATAGATCAAAATTTATGACCTCTAGAAGATTGGACTATGCATCAAATTAGTGGTAGAAATTAAGAGGGAGTGTTGGAAAATGTAATATCTACCAAAAATAGTAAATATTTTCAATTTATATATGAAGGATAAAAATATTAAATGCTTTTTAGTGGGATGTGTGCTTTATAATTTTCTAGTCGGTTAATTAGATCTAGAAAGATCAATCTCAAGACCTCATATATTTGGCATCAATAAATGCAGATCATAATTTCTATTTATGAAGCTTTATGTGGTTATTAATTCTTTCATTACTCACATAAAAAGGTTTAGTGTAAAATATTCCTCGTATCTATTTTTACAGAGGAGGTATAAGCCATTCTTTGAGGATTATAAGAGAATATTAACACTAGGTACATAATTAGTATGAAATAGTTGTCTTTCATCACCTCAATTTTAATTTACAATCTAAACAAACAAATATTTGGATAACTCCACAAGATATACAATAGTATATTTTTGTTGAACATAAATAAATCCAAAAATATTTAATATATAAAGTATTTAATAATTGATCATCTCACTAGCATGATACTATCTTCCTATTGACCTAATCACTGTTTGGTTGTCCATCACAGAGAAAATCAATTTTATAAACATTGGTTTTCTTTTGAGATCATTTTTCCCAATCAACATGTGTACCATTAAGAAGATGCTAATTGAATTGACATATAAGTAGTTTTTTTATGTCAAATTTCAAACTATATATACTTATGAATCATTTCTTAGCTTTATTCTCTAAATAAATAACATACATGTTCTTCAAATTCAAACAACTTGTATTTTATTTAATGAACTTAAATACTATCAAGACAAGAAAATACCAATAGGCAATGTTTCTGAAGCAATAACCTATATTGATCATTATTGAATGATTTAAATAATTCCAAACCATGCATAAATAAGTGTCAACTCAGAATTAGAGCTGACATGTAAAATTTAAAACTCTTATAATAATAAAACTTGACTTATTATTTTTAGTACTATTATTTTTAGTAAGTTTATCATACAAGTGTGTGCAGCCCTAAAAATATACTAAACACAAAAATTAACCTATTAGATGAATATTAACTAAAATTCAAGTTCAGTTACAAAAATATATAATTTCTAAAATTAGAAAAACATATTATATAATATTGAATTGTTACAAAAATATACAAATTCTAAAATTATAAAAATATCAAAAATAATATTAGACTAGAATTTTAGACCCTTAGATGGTCACATATAGCCTTGAAAAAATATGAAAAAAGTCCATAATTGGATAGGTCAGGTTATGGCTGCATCAAACTTTTCTTGATGATTATTTTGACGTGAAGATGGATTCAAAAAAAAATACAGATCAAAATTTATGACGTACAAAAATTTGAGATCTGTTTCGACATTATTTTTCCATCATAGAGGTGCCCCTCTTTAACACCTATTAAACATATAATTGGTACATGGTTATTTTAAAAACTATACTATAATTACACACCTAGAGAAAACACCATAATATTCCTACAAGGTATAGATTCTTTAGTAGAGGAAACCTATTATACATGTAAAGGGCAGATATTCATGACATTCCAAAATTATAAACAGATGTTGAGGTAGCAAGGAAATCAGTGTGGCACCTCAAAACACTTTAAGAAGGATTCTCCTTCCGTAATAAGCTCTTGAATCTCATTTGGTATTATTTGGATTTCATCCTTCATGGCTTCCAAATTTTATGTTATCATATGCTTCCCAATCCATAACATGGTCTACCTACTGAGGCAAACAAATAGATCTTTAGTGACTTTGTTGATCTTTAGTAGCTTTATGGCCAATCCTGTCAACTTGTGTGAAATAATAGGCCTCACCATATATATTTATACTAGCAGTTACCCCCATGGTGCAAGAAAAGCTGGAGGTTAGATAAAATTTGTTCATAGTGTTCTTTTTTACTAAGTGTTTCTATTTGTTCTTCACTATCTTGTAAATCTTTTTGGTTTTAAGTTGTATAATTCAATTATCAATTAATTTAATTTCCTTTGTAGAAATATTATATAATATTTATTATAATTTTGAGGTAAATATAGGAGCGATATACATGTCATTGATTAACATACACTTGATGAGCAATAAATATTAAGCCTTGGTGATTAATGTATCCAATGTCAATTATTTCATTATTGAGTGACCAAAAAAATTAGAAGAATTCATGGGATTTGAATTTGGTGTTCCCATATCTTGTTAAGCCTAATTTAATTGCTCTACATGTTAGTATATTTGTAGCATGGACGAACACAAGCTACAAGATATAATATGGTACCTCAAAGTCTTCTCCATGAATAAACATCATTGTAATGTGGATTCAAGCTACTTATTAAATGCAGATCCTTGTCAAAATCAAATTATTACTCTTGACATCCTCATCCCCTCAATAATATATAATAATTGATTAAATATGTTTCCACCTTGCAAGCTACATACCCCTTTACAATGTGTGTAAGTTATGTAAATCCAACAACATTAAATCTAGGTCTAGTATATCATATGGGCTCTGTGGTGAATGATATCACATGACATACCATGTCATTGCCTCTCACCATCACCACCCAACTCACCTTGAAATATTTCACCACATGCATGCTTTGTATTGCCTCTCTCTTCCCCACCACTATGCCATTGCTCAAGATCTTTGTGAAACAAAAAAATCCTCCATGCATAGCTTAATGCAACACCATATAAAGGAATATACAATCTCATTCTATACCATCACCTCCACTAGAAATCTATAATTATTTTTGTTTATCGTTGTGTGCACAAAATGTTGGAAGGGGTCGATTGTCATAAGTTTCAAGTGAGGTATGAATACCAATTTACACTCATTCGCTTTATAAAATCATACTTTATCAAAATAGGAAATTACATCTTGTATATTATATATTATATTAATATTATAATATAATATTAATTATAATATTTTATAATAATATTTATTTACTATATAATAAAATAATATGTATAACAATATATATAATCTTAAGATATATAATAAAAATATAAAATATTTAATAAAAATAATAAAATATTATTTTATTATATATTAATTTATTAATATAATATATTAAAATATTAATATATTATATATTATATTTATAATATAATATTTATCTTGCATGCACATACAAGCACACATATACAACAATAAATAAATAAAACTCCTAAATTAAATAATAAATAAATACAAATAATTTTGTCTTTAATATGCATATTGAATGGGTATCCAGACACTTGGATACCTGTATAGATAGCTATTGAAACTAAGTGATGCATTGAATAATACAATACCTTACACACATTGCTTGCTATTTTTATCTTTTTAGTAACAATCTCCACCAAAATCACA
The DNA here is from genome assembly GCA_037957365.1 of Torreya grandis. Lineage (NCBI taxonomy): Eukaryota > Viridiplantae > Streptophyta > Pinopsida > Cupressales > Taxaceae > Torreya > Torreya grandis. Next base: position 62,628 of record JARHVA010008522.1, on the reverse strand, counting down.
CAAATTTACCTTCAAAATGTTTGTTTTAATGACAGCCAGTCATTGCAGATCTTTGGATCGATTCAAATTGCGCCTACATTCAATTGCATTTTGAGCATTGTCAATTTCAGTCTAGATTTGCACCTTCCAAACAAGGTCTTTCATGGGACATATTGCATTATTTGGTTTCGCAGAGTAGAAACGTGTTAATTGTGCATGCTGACATGTCAACAATATCGAATTCATGGTGAAATTAAGTTTCTTCATTGTGTCTCCTTCCATGCATAAATACGTGATGCATCTTATTCGTATTCAGGTGAGCTTTTTTTAATTTATGTTACAGTACCAAACCCTAGCAAAAACAAGGTATATTATTTGTTTTTGAAGAGTCCTCAACTCTATTATTTGACCGATTATTAGTTGGAGATTGGCTTAAATTAGAAAGAAAGGCGTGGAAGACTTCAATAGTTGATGACGGCAGTTCTTCCGGTAAGGATAGTGCAGGGTTTGAACTTCAATGTGGCAGATTTACGTTAGAGGTCATATGGTTTCTCAGACGCCTATTATTTTTAGGTTCTGAGAAAAAAATATTTTAAGAGCACAATGAATATTTAAAGATTTATGTATTTGTTTATGGGGTTTTGCAGCTGGCTGCAACAACAATAGAAGCAGTGCCGAAAAAATCCAAAATAGTAAAAAATTTTGGTTGTATTTACTTCTTTTTATTACTCGAAACTGAGACTTTTCTGCAATCAACAGAAATGTCTAAGATTTAGCATCCCATACAATTGCAGATGCTGGCAGACAGATATTACAGCAAGAATATGGTGAACTCTATTGGAGAAAACCCATTGCCCCTGATTTCTTTAAATCACATATCTCTTGTATGCAACTCTATAGAGGAATCCATTTATTTTTACGAAAATCTGCTCAAGTTTTAACATATTATGGAATTTTTTTTTTTTTGTCGTTATTATAATTCTCTGTTATATTTGAAAATCAAGAATACTAGAGTACTAAATCAATTATTGTGTTTTACAAGGTATTCATTTACTGCAATGCAAAAACTAAAAAAATTTGTCAAAGTAATCAGAAATCAATCCAATAGACAACCAAATATGCTCTACCCCTAACACGAAGCAATCGACCAACCTCCCAGTGAAGAGGGTTTGAATCCAACAATATGCAAACAGTATATGCTCTCAATGTCCCCCGACGTCATTTATGTCAATCCAATTTCAAGACTCGAGATAACACAATGAAGAGGCGGGGACAATACAAAATTTATTTTTTAATTATGAGAGGTGACATTAAAGTTAAACATAGAAATCCTAGCAATAGTATTCAAAGATTTTGAAATAGAAAAATGAGTAGGACATATCATTCACTGTCCTGCAGAGTAACCATAATTTCATTGATTATCTTACCTTACCGGGACAGGGTATCCACATTTTTGTCATATTTGTGGAGTTCTTCGTCTCTTGTGGTCAATATATGCCTCTGTTTTTATAAATAGTTCTTCGTCTCGTGATCAATATATGCCTCTGTTTTTTTAAGGTGCCATGAGATATTAGGCAATACTTATTGGTGCGTGAAAATAACAGATCGGGAGTTGGAGAAAGTAGTGGAAGGTGAGAAGAATTGGAAGGCGGTGATAGATGTAGTTGGAAGAAAAATTGAAGAATAACTGATGAGATACATAGCCCTACTCATAATCGAAAAGTTATCTAGAGTCGTTAAAAACCTGTACACTTCTAAGTTGAAGTTATATGGTCAAGTCTCATACCCTACTAATATATTAAGGGAAGGATTACGACAGCATTTTTAGAGAATCGTTGTGTGGGTGCAATTATTGTAAGTTCTCAAATTTATATTATTTAAATATTTTTATTTCATCAGATAATTTAATTGTATTATTTAAATATTAAAATGATTTTGTTGAACTCATAACAATCATTCTGCTTGAATATCAAAATGATTTGCTAAAACTTATAACAATTTCAATTTCCTAATCAAACTTCTCTTTTACAAATAGTGTATTTGACTTTCGTCCATTAAACTAACAAACTTCTTTCACTTTCTTCACATGATTTTAATGCTTACAATTGATATGTATCTATGTGCTTTGCTCTCTACTTTACTACTATATGTACATAATACATACATGTTATTTTCTGAGATAATTTCAAGCAACTTATGTCAATATATATCTCTATACATGAATTAAGAAGAAATATTGTCAAACAAAAATTTAAGGATCAATAGTATATACTAGACACTCAATACATGTGTTTCTTATTAATGAATAGTATTTAAAATTATATTGAATTTTAAAATTTTAAATATACAAGAATTTAAAATAAATGAAAATTTAATCAATCATTGACAAATATAATAATTATATTTAAATAAAATGTTATGAAGTATTCTAATATTCTAATGTTAAATATTTAAGTTTTATATTTAAATCTAAGAAAAGTAGTTTGTTGGAAAAATGATTCATATAATTTCAATAAAACATTTAGTAGAAAGACTCCCAAACATATTTATAAAACACATGAATAAATTTTGAGGCAATAAAGTGTATATATATATATATATATATATATATATATATATATATATATATATATATAAAATTAACTATCAATGTAATGAATTTAAAAAGAAAAATTAAAGCCAATAGCATGTTCTAATAATCTTTGTAAGGGAATGGGGAAAAAAAAATGGGAACGTCATTTTTCTTTTGGTGTGCCCATAAAAATGCAACTTTGATTCATAGAAGTAATTATTTTTTATTGTATGATTATTTTTTAGAAATGTCATTGTCATTCTCTTATTTCTCTAATTAATTAAATATAGCTTATAAAATACTCTTACATATTATGAAAGAGCATTCTTCTATTTTTCTTTTTTTTTTCACTTTTTTTCCTTTTCGTTATTTTATTTTATTTTTTTGAAGAGATGTTTCAACTTTTATAGATTTAACTTGCTTCAAACATTGATTTTTCCTCTTCACATAAACACAATTTATAATGTAATAAAGAGTATGATTGTAAATAAGGTAGAAGTAATAAAAAAGGTAAAAGCAAACCAACAAAAAATTGTTGACTAATAAAATTGAAGAAAATAATGAAATACATTATATTTTAACATTTTACAATTATATTATTACATTTCCATCTCCCAAACACAACATATGTTATTGTTTCATTTTTTATTATTTAATTTTAAATTTGTTTTTTGACATCTTCGATTGTACATAATTTGTAACACTAGACATTTATGTCTTTCCTAGACTCTATTATAATTCATGTAGGTTAAGAACAATATTTTTATTTCAAAACCAAAAGATTATTTGAAACCGCCAGAAACCTATAATGTTGTCCCATGCCAACTCTACAAGTTTATAACAAATCTGATTAATTTTAGTTATGACCAGGGCCATGAATCTCATCAATTGTTCTTGAGTTTTTCTTCCCACTTCCTCTAGCATTTCCTTCTAGTTCTCCTTACCTTCCGTTGCTTTACCCAGTTCTCTTGTTCTACTATTTCCACACACCATGAGATATTACCCAATATCTCTTGGCACCTTGTAAAAGCATAAGCATAGGCTACCCAAAATATATAAAGAACTCTAAAAGTAAGACAAAAATGTGGATAAATTCTCCAATAAACTTTAGGATTCCGAAAAAAATCTATGTGATGATGATTGTTTGTAGGATGATGAATGCTGTGTCTTGGTGGTGGTGCCTAAAAATGTCATAACCACCCTTTTATTTCAAAAAAATTGAATAATGTTGCTAAATTTTTTATCTTTAATTTTAAGATCAACTTGTATAATTAAAAAATAAATTTGGAATTGCCTTTCACCTCATCATTATGACATGAATGAAATGCCAAAGACTCAACTTGCTATCTTGTAATGTGATTCTGATTTCAAGATTTTTTCTATATCTTATATTTTTTATAAGATTTATATTTATGCTTTTTCATTTTGGGGTCATCATTATGACATGGAGGAAATGAATAGAGACTCAACTTCTTATTTTATAATGTGAATCTAATTTCAAAGCTTTTTTTGATATCTTAGATTTTTTATAAGATTTGTATTTATGCATTTTCACTTTGGGGTCTTCCAAGAAGGTCAAATAAATTGGCATTATGAGATGGAAGTAATTGCAAGAATTTATCTTTTGTTACATCATGATTCTTCATTAGGGAAAATTTTTAGATTAACTATAGATATCTATAACTGACGAATTCAGATTTGGCTATTTTAACTAAATTTGAGATATATGTTATTATGGAATAGTAGAAGACTGCTTAGACATATGATTGACTTACTCTGAGTTAATTATAGTGTACACGTTTACATTTTGAGTACATTGATGCATTATTTTAGTTAAATTTTATGCTATATGTTTATCATGATTGTTAAGGTCTAAGTACCTTCTTTGTTATGAGATGGACGTAGGAGAACTCATCTCTCAAAGTATGATAGAAGGAGAGCATAATCAGAGAGGATAACATAAATCATGATTTCAGAGGATGACAAAAAAATTGACTAGTACCCTGCACACATCACATTACTTGGTACATGATTAGATGCATAATTAATGGTTAGCATAATATGTTTTGATGTTGTCTGCATTAGCTAGTTTAATAGGGTTGCTAACATACTTTAGTGGTTTAATGAAATTTGTCTTGCATGATTTGTGAATATGATCATTAAATACTATTAGAACATGTTTTGATTAATTAGACTAAATTGGAGTTGATAAATGAAGTATCATTAAACTGCCAATTCATCTAGAGATGTTAATTTAATTAGCAAATAATGCACTTATTGAAATTGGAATAAAAGAAATGAAATATAATAAATTCTAATTAAGTGAAAAAAAGACAAGAGATAAAAAATAAAAGAATAAAAAATAATTTTTTTTCCATAAAATAAACTTGTAAAAAGGAATTGAAACAAAAGTAAGAATTTTGAAAGGGTAAAAAGTGTCACTTGCTTCCAAAAAAAAGAGAACGAAAGTATTTAAAACAAGGGCTACGCCCTATTTTAGGGAGTAAGAATTAAGAAGGAAAGGAATATTCATCAGAGCTATTGTCTGTGAGAACAAAAGAGGAAAATGGAAGGCGTAGTGGTGGTGAAATGGATCGAATGAAGTGATAGTCTTCCGGGTCATACTAATTACAAGCATTTTATCCAGGTACAGGAAGTCATTAAATTATGTTTATAATATAGTAAAAAGTAAAAATCATGACTGAGTTAGATATATACAATGAACTATTGAGTGTACATCTCTTGACCTAGGCTCATGTTTTGTTGTTCCCTTAATATATAAGCAGAATGGATATACTAGAAGATTACTCATTAGGTCTACTCAAGTCGCCTAATCAGTGTTTCACTTATATAGTCGCAGCAATTTCCGATTATAATATTGTGGTTAATATGGATACTATTAAATACAATGAATTATTTAGTTCTCAAACACAGGTTATATACGATAGATTTAATATTATTGTATAGATATATCGGTTTAGTGAGTCAAATCGCTAAAATTATACTATAACTAGAATGCAAATATACTTCTGATAATTTAGAATTATATTTGAATTGTTTATGCTAGGGAAATAGTGACCGTTATAATATTAATCAAGACTTTGATATAAATAATTCAGTTAGACCCTTTTGTAATTCATATGTAATTTTATCCAACTATTTATTATGCATAGTAATTGCGATTAATAATTCTGTGTAAATTAAATATTACACAAGCGTAATCTTAGGCCATACTAGTTATTATATGCTAATTATAGCTCTAAATCGATCTGCCTTTATGAGACTTAGTTGATACCTGGTAATTTATGAATTTCACATTTCGATCATCAGATTTGTATATAGGATAAAATATAGAGTAAGGTTACAGGTGTAGTGAACTAGAACATTAAGGACGCCTTTATATTCAATAGAAGTGTAGCGCTCCTCTATGCAGAGACTCACAGTAGGAGCTTTGCATTAGATCTTAGTTTTCAAAATTAACAACTTGTTGACTTAAATATTATCATACTATTACCATCAACAACCCACTAGCTGGGTATGCAATTATTGCCTAAAATTTGTTGTTGTTGCTATTAGAGTATCACATGCAGCAATTTATTTTAAATTCATATAAGCGGTGATTTAATAAGGAGGTCAAATCATTAATCACAGCAATCCATATGTGTGTATATTTATTCATTATATATACTCCTGGGGAAACTCGTATTATATGCAGTGATATATAAAATTCATACTTATTACTACTACGATATCATTTAACCAGAAGTTCATAACTAAAATATGGCAATTTTTTTGGTAGCTAAACAATGAACCACCTGTGGCAATTTTTATAATTGGGTAACATATATATTGTTGGATACCTTGCCTTGAACTCTTTGATGATTGAACACGTCGCAATAAGTCAATGCTATGTTCTTTTATTTTTCTTTCTATTGATTTATTTCTGTATCACTTCAATGATATTTCTGATAGCAATGGTAAAATTTTCATGGAAACTTGACGATTCTGACTGTGGTCTTAGGCATATTACTGTTGTTAGTAATAAACATGAGATAAAATCATTCTATTAGCCTAATCCTATTAGAGTTAGTAATAATCAAGATGCAGTTGATTTATTTCCATGTGTCGAATTAGCTAAGTTTACCATCATAGCGTATTATATTAAGATGACTTATAATTCAACGAATTGTACATTATTTCATATTAGGAGTAGTTTATTTAGGGACTGAAATATGGACACACAAGTCAGTTATAATCTGATTGTTCTAATCACTTTTTTATGAATGTATTCTTGGCAAATCTTTATACGTAGGCATTGTCATGTACAGAAGTCATATCTAATAAGTTATATTTATTGAATATTCTATGGGTTATAAGATATAAGTGAATGATGTAAATCTACAAGATTGCTCTAATTGAGGACTTTGATTAGATTTGATCCATTAGAATTTATGTACGATACGTACTCTGGGTGAGCTATTAAGTACAAGGGTGTATAAATATTTAGCTTATGTATATGGATATATTGAGATGTGTACTTAGGGTATAGATTCTGTCTAGAATTGTATTATGTAATTCGTATATCTACATAATTAATGAGACTATAGTCTTTCATACAAGAGCAACCTAGGTATTGCTAAATACTTGTTTGCAAACCTTGAAACACAAAATTATGTGATATTGAGAACTTGTCTATGGAGTCATACACATTTTGATTACATTAGGTTGGAAATATGTTTAGCTAAGGTTAATTAAATGTGAATGGGTTTTACATTGAAAATCTCTTTAAAGATCAACCATATATGTATTTTATGTGAACATTAAAGTTCTAAGGATTGTCAGAATGATAGGGGGTTCTTAAATAGGACATATAAGTGAATATTATTTTAATTTTCACATATTATTGGAATATTTTCATTTGGTGCTTGTGAAATGAACAAGTACCCATATATGTTAATTATAAAATGATTTAATAGGTTTATTAAAGACCAAGAGATATAACTTTATGGAATAGTCACCTAGAAATAAGATAAATTGTTGGAATTAAAAATCAAAGCAAGTTTTTGAGTTCTTTATTTCTCTATAAATGATTGGTTGGATATTAGTTATTTGCATATAATATTGAATACTTGCATGCAAAATACATGTTATGAAATTATTAATATGTGTAACTTCTTGGTTATATCTAATACATAATGGTGCATCATGATACGTGTTTATAAGTCATGTTGCTTTGAAATACTAATATACAGTTTAATCTTAATGTATACCTAGGTGGTATAATTTCACACTTATTTACTTGTTGTTATCTATGTAGATTGTTTGATTTTTCAAATTGTAAGTTGGGTTATGTGTTGTGAACTATGATAGTATGTGATATCATAGAGTACTAAAAATTGAATGTATATTGTATTTAGATGGTACATACTATAATTATTATGTTGAGAGATATATCTATGTTTGATTGATTTACTGTATGCATGTTGGTTATTATTATGAGTAGTATGTTTTGTATTAGTTGGTAAGACTTTGTGTATGCATGCATGAAATATTTGAGAGTGTAACATATACTAAGAGGGATGCTATGTTAGTATATTATTGTGTTCCATGGGAAATATGATTTTCTTTGCTATACCTAGTTATATGAATAAAATGTTATGTTTTCATGTACTTAAGACTACTTTATGTGATTAAATGAGAAAAACTAATAGTTATGTCTTAGAATACTAAACTATGATAATATATATTATCATAGGGTGTAGTATGTTTGAAAATAAATTGTGGTATTGAAAATTTACAGTTATGGGTATTTCACTTGACTGATATAAACTATAGTCGTTATTTAAAGTATGAGATAGAAAATAATGTAACATTCATTCATACATTTGATAAAATAAATGTATAATTTAGTTACTCATATGTTTGACATGTTACATAATGTATTTTATAGTATGATATAAATTAAATAAATCTTGTGGTTGAATTGTATTTGACCAATCTACATTGTTAATATAGAGTAATGAGTGAGATGAACTTCAATGGATTACTACTGTCACTATGACAGATTAAGGCAATCCAATCAAGTGGTGTGCATGTATTTGATTGATCTAAATCATTATTATTTATTATTTGTAAAACTTTATGCTAAAATATGTTTAGAGAAATAATATCATTTCATGAGTATGATTTACATGTTTTTACGATATCTTATAATAAAATAGTTTTCTATGATACACTCCTTATTTAGTTTAGAAATCATACAACACATAGGTACTTTATTATTTCTCTAGATTCCTACACCATCACTATCTACTCATCCATGAAGGGAGGACCATTTTATAATGTGGTTAGTTTATGGGATCATTTGTCTATAGTTGGTGTGGAAAATTTCCTGGATAATGGTTTCCCTCCCAACAATAGTACTGCTTATCAAGATGACACTTGAGATTGGCACAAATACTTGAGTTTAGAAACTATGCTATGGAGGAGCCATGTATCTTATATGTACATTATATTGTACCATATTTATTATTTAAAAATGTCATGGAGAGTTGTAATTACTTGATGTTGTTTATTAACAGTGGTGGCTATAGATTTGTTTTAGTTGTCACCGAGTTACTGTGATTACTCTCTATATTTACATTATGACATGTACTCTCATGATATTAATTATCAATGATATGTGATGTATTATGATTGTTGCTATTATCACATCTTGGGTATTTATTATGGTTTCTATATATTCTCATGATGTAAACTATTTTTACTATATGTGTTTAAAAAAATTCTCTTATTTCTATTTGAACCCTAACAGGGTTATGACATCTTTGAGCTCTTTGTCCCATGGTGAAACTATCAGTATTTAAACATTTATGGTTACATTGTTGCCAAAATAATTACACATCTTTCAGTTGTGAACATTGGTGGTTACACACCCATATCCTACATATAACAATAATTATACTAGCTTAAATAAACCCCTCATTTCAAATAGTAAAAAAACACTAATTTATCACTATGAAAATTTATAGATCACCACCTACTTTGCCATTGTAATATATCTGAATTGATGTTTTTTATTTGAAGTGTCTTATAAACATGAATGAAGTTCAAAAATTAAGTATAGTGAATAAATTTAGTATACATTACTTGGTACATTAGGATCTGAATTTGAATCACCTTTCACCTTGTTGAATTTATCTTATAATATTCTTTCCAAACCTCTTGTTCTTCATCTATATTCTATTCTTCATCCAATAATTAAACTAGAACAAACATGTTTTTATCAAAAGTGTATATATATTTAATAATATCATTATATTTTGGGAAGGTATGGAGTGGGCTCATGCCTCTAGATAATAAGTTTTTTTTACCCAAGTTTGATTTTTAAAAGGTTTAAAATCATATTGTATTGTCATTCATTCTATCCATTGTCAAAACATTAGGGTTTCCATGTTTTTATTTGGTGAGGCATAATCTTGTTTGATTATTAATAGACACAAGTTTCTTAAGTTTAAAATTTTTCAATTTATCAAAAAGGCATTCCTACTCAATACTTCTATGCATGTTATTTTTGATAAGGCCTTTATATATCTATTATTCTAAAGAGTTGAGAAAAGTTTTAGTAAGAGTATTACACTCTGCAATAGAAACAGAACCAAATTCTCAATGTTCATTTTATTGATGTCTCTTTTTTAGAGTTACTGCAAATAATAAAGTTTCATTATGTGAACAAATTTATTGCATTGATACTTTCTACAAAAAATTATCTTTTAACGCTCGATAAGAAAAAAATAAATGTTATCAAAAGGGTATGATTCCCATCCCTAAGTGTCTATAAGTTTAAGTGGATATAACTAGGAAGGGAGATATTTTTAAAGTTTAAGGAACCCCTCCCCGCACCTTGCCTTGTTTTTTAAAAATCTCCTATACTATTTTACAATAGTATATACTTTTACATATTGAAAATATATATCTTATTGGATCATTAAGCACTTATATTTAATGGCTATGATTCAAAATTATATTAAAATTCCAGCATTAACTTATGTTTTTTATTCTTCTTAATGCAAGGATCCTTCTAAACCAACTTATGATAGGATTTCCAAGCTTATACAAGGTATCATGTTGAAAAATTCTAAGCTAATATGAGGTTTCCATATAATGGCTTGGTAAATATCTTGCCTTTCTTCAAAGTAAAGGAGAAATGAGAATAAATGCTGTCCATAAAAAGAGTATTACATTATGTGGTAAGTTAAAGGCAAAAACATCCTCTTAAACATTATATTTATATAAGATCTCTATGTTGTAAATTTTTTGAAATTAACCAAGGTTTAATATATATATTTTTTATCATTAATGCTTTGATTTGATTTGTGATTACTTTTGGTTCCCTAAGCATTTGTAAAGCCTTCAATTCTATGAAGCCATTTCTCAAATGGGTTTTCAATGGTTTTAGACTCTTTCTTCAATGATGATCATCTATGTTGGTCCCCCGTCATTAATAGCATAAATTTATTGTTCGTTGAAACTCTAGGAATGAAGGGCTCCTTGGCTATTTAAAAAGGGAATTAAAACTATTACTGATCACGTATCTTCTTGAGTTTGTATTTAGAGGACCATTCTATAGAATAAATAAAAGCTTCTTACCTTAGATTTGCTTTTCATCATAAAGATTATGGAACTCATCTTAAATGTTATGTTATTAAAGCTAGGTCCACTTATTTCTTAATGGAAGGATTTGGATTTTTCACCTCAACTACATTTGGGATTCAAATCTCGAGTTGAAGTTGGCACACTCTCTATGCTACTTAACTTATGTAGTAAGTAGGCTTGTATTGGGGAGAATAATTGCATATTATGGGAATTTATCTTCATAAATGGCATTCCTATAATAACACATATAATTTGAAGCATTTTTTTTTGGGGAGGTTCTTTTATTCCCAGTGTGTTTGGAAAAGAAAATTAACATTTTAATTTATTGCATCTCAAACACATCATTTTGGGATTTTTTTTGAGGTGAGGTTATACAAAATGGTCAAGTTATAATCTATATATCTGAAATCCCTTCAAAATTATTATTACTTTACAACTTTAAAAATATAAAAAATACTTAATTTTAATATAATGAAATCATATCTCAACACTTCTCTATTAATGAGAACATTCATGTGCTCAGCTCTATTTTTATTCAGATCCTATTTCAAGTATAAAATGTTTTCTTTAAACTGTGAATATTTTCAAGACCTATTCAACTACATAGGGAGCACGTAGAGAACCATGAGTTGGGTTCTTCATGATATTCCACCATAGGAATATCCACGTTAAGCACATCACAGATAGCACGACCACTCTCATTGCCAACCACGTTATGTTGGGTTTTCACCTCCTCCCATTTAATGATATGTTTGCTCCTCATAGAAAGTATTATACTATCAACATGCTTTCTCATTGGAATTCTCCAACAGTGGAGATGGGCGGAAATAGTGTTTTGACTAATCCTTAACTTAGATGAAGAGTTTTTGTTTCTATATCTACTCATAGATAAAATAATGAAGATAGTTAGAAAGCCATTAATATCTTATTGGTGGAGCCCTTTACTCCGGACTCTCCCCTCCAAAATATGATCTACCCCCTTTCTAATGTTATTAAGTATACTTGACTCTACTCTTCTAATTGAAATTTTTATTAATACCATAAATTGGGTTTTCGGTTTAATTCCTAACCAAATCTCTTTATGTAAAGCCTTTTAGAGACGTTTAGGTTCTAGGGAACTCTCCTGTTTCCTCTATCTGCATAGATATGGCAGTCAAACAAGCCTTAACATATATAAATTAAAAAAATTAGTTAGAAAAACAAATTAAACATACAAGCCAGTTAACAGTTGACGTCGAAACGTACCGACAAGATTTTCATAACCAAAATTTGAATTCAATCCTTTGCTAAAGTCTAGACGAAAATTAAAGTGAGATATAAGCAATTTCCGATGTCAATTTTCAAACTATATATACTGGAAATAAGCAGCGTGGATGTTCTTCGAAATCGAACAGCTTCCACTTTTTCCGACATGGTAATGCCTCTGTTTAACACAGCAAACATACAATTTCTACTTGATTGTTTGATAATAAGTATAGTGTAATTACACACATATGGGCAACACCATAAGAATCCTACGAGCTATGTCAACATATAGATTCTACAGAGGTGGCCTGTCATACCCGTAAGTGGCAGAGATCGATGATATTCCAGAATCATTGAGCACCTCATACCAGTTTAAGCAGTATTCTCCTTCTGCAATAAGCTCTTCAATCTCTTTTGCCCTGATGAAACTTGGTATTATTGGAATTTCATCAGCATTGATATTGTTAATGTCATGCCTTCCAAATTTAATATTACCAACGCCTCCTGCCAGATCCTGGGCATGATCTACCAGCCGACGCAAGTCCGTGGATGTGTTTTGGATTTGTTGATATTCCGGCAGCCCAGAATCTGTTATAATGGCAGTGTCTGCGTGTTGAAAAAGGGGCATATTGTTTGCTGTGTCCATGTGGCACACAATTGACAAGCCGTAGTTTTTCCAGTCAAAATCCTCGAGTATAATATCCGGTGTTGCAGCAGGGTTTTCAGATGTAGATATGGCGTGGCTGTGGGGCAAGTCTTCTGAATTGATCATCATGATGTCATTGGAGCTATTATACATGTTGAAAAACATTCTATTCATGGACACTAGAGAAGTTCCTTTAACGTCTTCAGATTGGCTATTGCTGACAATCATCGGACCGGTGTTGTATTGTATGGGCGGATGGCTATACATGTTATCCAAGACCCAGAGACTTAAATCTGAATCTGCAACCTCTTTGTTATTAGCAATCATATTATACAATGATTTGTCCATTACAGATGCATTATGGCCACTCAATACTTCTAACATTTTTGTGGACGTCTTATCGGTTAATTTGCAGCCCAAATCAGGCTTAGCGATCAGCTTCTTCTTGAGCCTTGAGTTCCAGTAGTTCTTGATTTCATTGTCTGTTCTCCCGGACAAATGAGTTGCTATGTGTGCCCACCTACATAGGAAACAAAAAGCCAGCGCAAAGTCATAGTCAGGTGAGTTTGACATGTTTAATTCAGATGCATCTGATTATACTATACTACATACATTCAAGATAAATACTCCAACAATGATCATGGAACTCAAAATATAAACGTACTCCTCCTGAGCCTAACTATCACTATGTAAATGAAGAAGTGCACAATACCAACTATTGTTAAAAGTATATAATGAAATTCACACTATGCATGTCTTAGCTTGACCTTTATTTAGAATGAAATTCATATATTCAGAGTTGTATATAATGGATTAGTTAAATTTTAGTCTGGGTAGAGTATGAGTAAAGGATTATATGCCGTGATTTTTTCCTTTAAAGCATGGCCCTTGCCAAATAAGAAATGTAACAACAAAGCATTTGCATAGTTGTATGCCTCTGTAAAATTAGGATGCACAACCACGAGTTTGTCTCCTTAAATACACATTTCATAAAAAGTAATGCACACTAAAATACTCCTTCCGCTTTTTCATAAATTTAAGGAGGATTAAATTAATATATATTTATATTTTATAAAATATATTTAAATTTAATATATAATAATAATTTAATAAAAAGAAATATTTAGATTAAAATTTTTGTTTGTTTTATATTCTTTAAAATATTCTAAATTTACATGGTAGATGCATTTATTTATCTAGTCAAAGAAGGTTTCGAACATTCCAATCTAACCCATTAAAAATTTGAGGAGTATGAAGAAAGAAAACCATATTAAATCCAGACTTGTTTCCAACGATGCTATGCAAATCTATGATAAGCTTCTCTTCCTCGGGACTGAACTTCCCACGCCTGATATCAGGTCTCAGGTAATTGATCCATCGGAGCCTGCAACTTTTGCCACAGCGTTGCAATCCTGCGCGCATTTATTTAGTACTTGGAATCAATCAGCTATTTAACATTATGTCTCATGGGCATATTATTATAAGAATCGAGAGTGAAGTCCGTTTATTAAGTGAGAAAACAGAAAGGAACAAAATAATGGATCCACATCGATACCTGCTTTCTGTGGGACGTTACTCCAGCGGCCATAGCCATTATTGTTAATATAACTTACAAGCTTTTCGTCTTCCTCTGGCGACCACAACCCTCTTTTCACTTTTTGTCGGTCGCAGCAGCCGTGGTGTGCCATGGGTATCAGCTTTAGCTTTATGGACAATCCCCTAAACTTCTGCGAAACAAATGGGCCTCCCTACATATATTTATATTATGTGATCAGGAAATAGACTTCATAGATTTCATAGTGACTACTGAGAAAGTCGATTGTGCATCGTTTAACATCAGATTGGAGAACTGACTAACAAGGAAACGACTTCTCAACAACCAGATTGCATTTTGCTACCAGAAGTCTTTCATTATACCAATACAAAATACACACGTCCGGTACAGTTATTGTAGAAAAGACAACGATAGACAACCGGGATTGCATTTTTCTACGCGAAGTTCTTCACTTTATCAATATAAAATACAAACGTCTCGCACATGATTTATACAGTTGAATAGAATCTTTCTTTAAATCCTGTACATGAGGGGTAGGTGATTAGTACCCTGGAAAGAGAGACGGTGGAGTAAATATCCAATAATTCCAGTCGCTTCAAGCGTAGTTTGTTTCCAATAAAGTTTCGTGGGCTTCCTTCTGACCTCATAATTTTTACGGTACGTTATATGGGTTTATATTCAGTCACATCTTTTACTTGTCATAGTAAATTGTTCACGTATTGTACCTATGATGATATCATCATCATTATTATTTTATTGAGGTAAGTTATTTAAGATTTATATTTACCCTTATTCTTTATTTTATAAATTTATTGAAATAAATTATACATAATTTATATTCCATTTCATTTTTCTTTATTAAGATATTTAAGTTATGTGTTATTTATGCTTAACTTTATCATTTATTTAATATTTCTAAATATTTAAATTTTAATAATTTATTATAAATATTATTCATCAATCATATATATTTTTTTTAAATTTTTATTATAAAATTATCTATATATATAAATAAACATATCAATTATAAAAGATAAAGTATATAAATGATTTACAATAAAAATAATGGTTGGTTAGTATTTATGATTCAAAAGTTATAGTCATAAAATATTTAAGACATCAAAATATAAATAAATCCTACAAAATATAGCATTCTTGTTAGGAAATACCAACAAACTAAAAAAACATAAACATTCCTCGGAATACCTTTGTTGGTATGGAAAATTTAAGCAAATTTAAAAACAAACTTTTAAATAGGAACAATCTTACAAACATCAAAGAAACCATCAAACTTTAATAAAAATAAATGAGATTAAGAATTAAAAGTCTCAGTTAGGAAAAATTAAGCTCATTTAAACCAAATGTGCTACTACAATACATGAAGTATTCAATATGAGAAGAAATGCCTCCACACAACAAAATGCAATCGCTACACAATGAATGCTCCACCATAGAGAAGAATCCCCAATAAGTTTGGTTATCTGCATACTTTAAATAGATTTGTATCCAATAAGATTTGTAGCATTTTGAGTCACCATAACATTCAAATTATGATTATAACTAAAAACAATGTTTAGAAATGTTTTAAATTTAGATTAAAAAATTACTTAGAACCATGTTTTAAAAGTGTTGTCTATAAGATTAAGTGTTCATATGGGTTCTTTAAATTGGAAAACAAGCACACCCATCACGACGAAGATCAAGGAACATGCAACCGACATCCATTTGAAAAAGATAATCATATCTACATCGACGAAACATTTAGAAAAAAATGAAGCAATCAACTTGAGTCAAGATAATTATACTAGAAAATAAGTATTATAAACATAAATTAAATAAAATTATTGAAATTGGAAAACATACCAAAATATATAATAGAAATGAAAGTTTAAGTTAGAATTGTACTCGAAAAATAATTATCAATAAACTACAAATGACTCCATAATTTTAAGAAAAGTACATTTATTTTTTAATAATTAATAATTAAAATATTTAATTATATTTATAAAACTAATTTTATATTAATTAATTACATAAATATATATTAATTTATAACATACCAAATTATTATATTAAAAATTCTAATCAATTATACATATATAGAATTGCGAGCTGATGGAAACGTCTCTTTCAAACAAATAACTTAAAAATATTTGGATGTTTTATTCATATTAAGTAAGTATTCGGAAGTTGGAAGCAGGGGTTAAATTTGACGGTCACTCTTACCTGTCAAGAATTTTTTTTGTGATGGTTTTTAAATCAATGTCACCTTGCACATGACGCTTATTTTTCATTTTTGACTTTCATAATTTTTATATAAATACAAAAATATATATTTTTATATAATAAAATGATATAATAATAGAGATATTATTGATATAAATAAAATCATATTCTATTTTAAGCATGTGTAAATATATCTAAGAAATAATATAATTTGATGTAATATTTTTGATGCATTTAAAATATAACCCATAATCATCTAATGATCACATACAATTCCTATATTATATCTAGGAAGATTTTATTTACTAAATTCATAATTTTGACTTTATCAATTTGATTATTTACTAAATTCATAATTTTAATGTTATCAATTTGAAAAATTATAATTAACAAGATATTCATTACATGTTGTATTTTTTACTTCCTCCTCTTTTCATAATAATCTATCCCTTCTATGGAAAAAAAATTGAATAAATTTTCCCAAAAAAAAATATTCACAAATTTTCACACCAAACATAATTTAAGAAAATTAAATTCTCCCATTTATTATTTCTCAAGTAAACATGACCTAAAATGATTGGGATCTTATCATTCCCACTCAATTTCTCTCTCTTAGAACCCTGTGTTGTGGATGAATATTTATAAATTTTTTCAATATCATTATAAGGCTTATTAGAGATGATGCGTTGAGAACTCCCCTCATCTAATCAAAGCTAGTTGCACTTTTACATTTCCATTGAGGCATTATGGTCATTTGTGGGCATTAACATTGTTGGATTTATTTTCAAAAAAGACTAATTTGGAAATATATGTTCATATTACAAGGTTTGTTTGAAAGTGCCATGATTGTGCCAATATAATACTATATGTGAAGTTGTACATAATTTACTATTTTCTTACAATCTTATTTCAATTAAAAAACTTAGTAACATTATTTTAAAAGTTCAAGTAAGAAAAAGAAAATAAACATGAAAATCTCTAAATTGTAAGAATAATAAATCATCTATTTTATTAATTAGTCTTGGGCAAGCGTAAAATTTATGTTGTCCATGAATCATGATCAGACAACATTTGAAAATGACGAGCAATTTCAATTTTATTTCTCATGCTGTTGTAAACAATAGCAAACATAAACCTAAATAGGAAATCATAAATCATTATGTATCTCGAAAATAAAATAATGTATTGAAAAGCTCTAAAGATCTAATCATGCCCATGCTCCCTAAGTCTACTAATGATATAAATAATTTAACTTAATATTCAATATTACATGTACCATAAAAGCAATTTTGATAACATTTTTATAACTAACAAATTTTTTGCTTGCCATGCAGATAAATGCTTACAAAAATCATTTAAAAACCTTAGCACTGTCTTAAAAAAAGGAACTAAACAAAATTTCAAATAAGGATTACAATAAGTATCAAAAATGACAGAGGGAGGAGAAACATGTGAGAAGGAAGACAAAACAAGCCCTGAAAGAAAATCTCTTGTATTGCAGTACAAGAAATACTGCGATGAAAACTTAGGGCCTTGGCGCAAGCTGTCGGATCCATAACTTGTCTACAAATAAAATCCACCACAAATGTTATGGATTAACATATGAACAAATAAAATAGATAAAAATAAAAATAAAAGTTTCATAAATACCCTCTGAATCTTATAGCTGGGCAAGTGAACTTCTCCTGCTACCATTAACTGAAAAGCAACAAAAACACATTATGATTGCAAATATGGGTGTAAATGTTCTCTCTCTAGTCTTATAAAAAATCACTCTATTCACATTCTATTTATTGTAGAAGTTCATTGAATCAGTTGCTCTTGCGAAGAACCCTAGATGGCTATAGATACCATGAAAACCAGTACTAGTATAAGTTGTGCCTTAGCCATATCTTTGGGATTCTTATTCCACTGTGCACCCAATGCATATAGTAATGTTGCAATAGCTAGAGAGG
Source organism: Torreya grandis (assembly GCA_037957365.1). Lineage (NCBI taxonomy): Eukaryota > Viridiplantae > Streptophyta > Pinopsida > Cupressales > Taxaceae > Torreya > Torreya grandis. The sequence goes on along the minus strand of JARHVA010008522.1, from coordinate 43,795 downwards.
AGATTATATAGGTAAAATTTGAGCTTTAATTATACTATATGGGCAGTTAGAGTTTTGTTTGACGGTGTGCATTGTTCTCATGATTCATTAGATGAGAATATAGGTAATACCTACTTAGGCATCCAATGCACATTGAATTGGAGGCTGCATGTGCTTTCTATGCCCAAGCATGGCAAAAATCTCTACATCACACACCCATTTCAGAGATGTCACATAACTCTATAGCTTTTAACAATAAACTATGCATACAAAAATCATGGAGCCTTGTATCGGTCAAATTCAACATTTAATTAACATCTGTAATCACTAAACAAAAGCAAAATAGGAGAGATATGTAATTGTCAGTGGGCACGAAGTGGGGGTATATAGGGTCTAGGCTTACTCTGTAGGGTGTAGGGTTCCAACAACATTATATTATAAAATGGTTGTTTTTAATTTTTGAACATTATATTGACAGTATTTATAAAATTTTCCCATCTGGGAATACGTTTAAAAAAAATTGACTATAATTTATGGGTTAAAAGGTCAAAAATGTTTAAATGCCTGCCAAATTTAACCCGTAGTTGGAAGACACTATGAGACGAATATTAGGGCCTGCGTGGTGGTTTTGTACAGAGAATAAGTCAATGAGGTACTATTATGAAATTTATTTGATACAATTAGATATGTTAGCATTGGCAGACGTCATTATGTGACAGGCCAATATGTGGGAACTTGATCATTGTAGTTGTGTAAAAGGTTTGTTCTTGAGCTTTCTCTATTCATGAACAATAAGGGAGAATTTTCTTAATAATTGGGCAATTGAGGTGACTCATTTTCAAGTGTTAAGAGGGTTTTAAATTAAATAATAATATATTTAAATGGTAAAAGGATTTTTAATTAGATAATTTTATAGAGTGTATTTTTAAATAAAAATGATCATTTCACTATAATATAGATAAATAGTAGTTGTTTTAAAGGTGTAAGTTTTATAAAACAATATATTATTTTTTGTTTTGTTAAGTCAGAATTTTGTAAAATGAGAGAGAGAGTAAATCAATAAATCATATTTCATTTCAAATCTTTATTTATTAATATTTTATCATTTTTAGATAAAATATTAAGTAAAAATAATTTAATATTTTGGGTGGAGGTGATAGTGGAAAATAAGGTTGTGTGTTCCTTCAAATAACATGGTAATGAGTTGTGTAGGGAGGAAATGTTATGTTCATATTGAACTTCAACAATGTTGAAGTAGTAGGGAACAAAAAAGCCATACAAAGCTTTAAAATAGTAAAATATTTTAAGATGAGCTA